>JAODOY010004620.1:0-10843 GCA_025399855.1 Forbesichthys papilliferus
ATCTGCTTTGGCTAAATGTATAATGCACTCACTTCTTTTTTAACAAGCTCTTGCAGATTTAATATCAATTAAAGACTATATACATATCTATAAAATTGTTTTAACATTATATAGATATTTTACATTTAAATATTTAAACCAGTTAAAGGTAGTCTGTGATTGCAACACAATACACTTAGTGAAGTTAAGCAAATATCTATCTGCTCATAGTCTGCTAGCTGCCCATTCTCTGTACATGCTGAAAACTAATCTAGTGTATCTACACTGCCCTGGCTTTGTAATAAGGAACACAAAGTGGTGCAAGCCGCACAGCACTGTTACTAATGTGGGTGATACAGATTCTGAGGCATCGCCTGGATTTCTATATTATCAATAATGTAGTTATCCGATTAATCGAAAGAATAATCGATTAATGGGAAAAAAAAATTGATAGATTAATCGACCAAAAAATAATAGTTTGGTACAGCACTAATCACAATGCATTTGAATGTGTGGAGCGTAGCTTCTGATTAACTTGCTTTGATCTTGAAGTTGGCAAACGTTCTTGAGACTGCCTTACCCCTTGAGCTGTTAGGGGTTAGGCATATTGCTCACAGTTGGCTTACACTACGGGTAGACTGGACTACTGGGCGGGGTAGAACTCAAGCCTAACCACTAGACTTTTGTGTATTTTGTGTGTGTGTGTTTGTTTGGGTGTGTGTGTGTGTTGTTAAGCTTCCTGTGAGTGGCAGCACGTTGCACGACCAGATAGCCATGTTGAGTCACCAGCGCTTCAATGCTCTGACCACACGCATCCAGCATAGCCTTCTAGGACGCAAGATCCTAGCCACTGTCGTCATGAGAAGAGGGGAGGGTCTTGGAACGGTTGTCAGCTTGGGCACAGGTACACGTATATGACTGTTTTTATATGAAAGAAAACTCATGACTGTTTTGACCAATCTCTTCCATCTTTACGGCAGTTTCTGAAAAGCAAGTTACATAATTTATGGGATCAGATTTTTTTTGGAGGATCCAACTTAATCTATTTATACCTTGGCCATCGACAGTCAGGACTGTAGATGATTATCAGAATGGTCAAAATTGTCTTGAATTATCCTGAAACCTTTCTTTGATGCACAGTAAAACATTTCAACGGGATCTAATGGCAGTAATGCAAGTATGTATGAGTAAAATGAATTGAGAATGATTACACATTGACCACAAGGTTAAAGAGAGTTTATGTAGTGCACACTGGACACATTAGGCCAAACCGCGCCAAAAACGAGGTTACTGCTGAGCCAAGAGGTATTACGTATTCTAAGGCTGCTTAGGAGCTCCTTCAGCCACAGACTCATCCAGCCCAGAGCCTCAAAACGTTTTGGGGGCTCATTTGTACCATCAGCAATTAGACTCCACAACACAACAGCACCTAAGGGACGGACTTCACACTGAACGTGATTGTACTTACGGCCTATCACATTGCACTAATGCACTTTTTACTGCATTAGAAGGTGGGGACATGCATGGTTATGAACATAGATGTGTATATATTTATTTGTTTGGGTGTGTGTGGATGGTGGGTGCGTGTGGGTATATGCAGGAGTATGGGTATGTATACTGTACGTGTATACAGTATATATTATATATTATATGTGTGTATGTATGTATGTATGTATGTATACATACATACATACATACATACATACATACATACACATGTAAGTGCGTGTATGTACGTATGTGCTTGCGTGTGTACATCATGTACATTTACCAGAGATACGGTTCATACGATTTTTATTCTTATTTTATTTTTTATTTGTGATTCTTGATAATGATATATATTTCCCTGTGCTGCTAAAACCAACCGGAATTTCTCCTATGGGGGATTAATAAAGGAATATCTTATCTTAGTATTGTTTCTCGACATTGAATTTGTCTCTCTTGTTTTCTTCTTCAACAGGGAATCGTTGTGTTAAAGGGGAGGAGTTAAGCCTTAAAGGAGACACGGTTAATGACTGCCACGCAGAAATAATCTCCAGAAGAGGATTTGTTCGGTAGAATTAGATTTCGCTTCTTCATCAATCTTACTCCTCCAGTTCTAAAAATACCCCTCATTTCTCTCAGGCCCAGAATGCAGGTCATTACTTCTAAGTCTACATTCTGCTTTCAGGTTTCTGTACAGTGAGCTGCTGAAGCATTGTGACGGTGCAGACGACAGCATATTCGAGACAGCGGAGGAAAACAAACTGCGTCTCAAGTCCGACATCACCTTTCACCTCTACATCAGGTGGGCCAACGATCTCCGGCTCCGCTGCATTGTAGCGACCACCAGTGCTTGTGAATGCGCCGGCTGGTTTTCGGCGCAGGTCACATTGGACCGCGAGCACATCTGCAACTTTTCTTTTCCGTCTGTCTCCCCTAAGCACGGCGCCGTGCGGGGACGGAGCTCTGTTTGATAAGTCCTGCAGTGAGACGGGGGATGAGGTGGAGGGTCACCAGCCCCTGTTTGAGAATGCTAAGCAGGGCAAGCTCCGCACCAAAGTAGAGAACGGTGAGACTCAGAAGCACTGATAAGGAACACGAATGAATGCATGGTGTGTGTGTGCGTGTGACTCATCTGGACCTTTCGTGTGTGTGTGTGCTCCAGGCGAGGGTACTATCCCTGTGGAGTCGAGCGCTATCGTGCCAACCTGGGACGGCATTCAGCACGGAGAGCGGCTGCGCACCATGAGCTGCAGTGACAAGATCCTGCGCTGGAACGTGCTGGGCCTGCAGGGGGCACTGTTGTCTCATTTCCTGCATCCCATATATCTGAAATCCATCACTCTCGGTGAGATGTGCTACGGCACTAGAGAGCTATAGCCCCACAGATTAATCTGGAGGAGACAGCGACCTGAATATTCATCACACGGTGGGCAACCCACTGATGTGTGGTGACTCACAAATGTATCCACTCTTTCAAGCCTTCCCTTGGTGTACCTGCACCTTAGCTCCGAACCTGACTCCACACACTACAACTTTGAAAAATGAGGGGCTGAGAGTTAACATTTGGAGTTGATGACGTATGAGCACACTAAGTGTACCGTTGCAAACCAGCCAGGTCCTGGGGTGATTTATAATGGATATGACTCCTGTTTTCAACCTATAAAATGCAGATTTTTATTTAAAAAAACTGGAATTTAGCCAATATAAACACCAACATGAATGTGTCTCATCAACAATCTTCAAAAACCACATTTTAGGGTGCAGTTACACTTTAAGATGGCCTGGCCTGACCTGACGCTGGCTATTTTCCCCTGTTAGGCTATTTGTACAGCCATGGGCATTTGACCAGGGCTGTTTGCTGTCGTCTAGCAAGAGACGGGGATGCTTTCGCCAAATCTCTTCCTCCTCCCTTCATCCTCAACCACCCAGAGGTATTTACAATTGACAAGAAGATAGACCATTATATTTAATGTTTGTTTTCTGTTCCTGCCAGCATTGATTGTGCTTCAGCGTTGATTGTTTCAGTGTGCGCGATAAGGCTTTACAATGCTCTGTGTAGTAGTACCAGTGTAACAAGCAATAATGCTGGCAAAAGAAGTATAAATACTATACCTATAAATAAATAAATCAATCAATCAATCAATCTTTTGTTAAACCTTTGAGTTTGCAGCTTTTTCACATCAGCATTTGAGAACCAGATAATATGCATTACATTTTTTAAAAATGTTAGTCTCAGCCATTTTGAGTTTAAACCATTTGTGTACACCCTCATCCCTATTACGTGTGCAGTTTCCCCACAGCTGCCACTCGTCAATGCTCACATTATACAACTGCTTTTGCATGCTCTGTTTTGGAACTGCTGACTCATGTTGCTGGGCAAAATTACACTGACTGAACAAAAAAAAAAACTTGCCAGCTCTCTCTCGCCTCTTTCTCTCCCGCACCACCTGGGCACCCCTGCAGGTGGGCAGGGTTAGTGTATACGACTCCACGCGTCACACAGGCAAGACAAAGGAATCCAGTGTGAACTGGAGCTTTCCGGACCAACTCAGCGTGGAGGTGTTGGATGGGACCAAGGGGAAGCTAGATGGGTATGTATGAGTTGGTCACAGCATATCGACCTACACCCTAATTCCCAAAAGGACAAGTGCGTATTAAGCACGGTACAGGAAGCGATTTGTTTTCTGGTGTCCAACTTGATTCCAAACGGAATTACGTTTTCTAAACCCCAGAGGTTGTGAAGTTGAATGGCCCATAGGCAGCATTATAGCTAGATGGATTTGATGCTACTGCTGTGTAGTCAATGACGATCTCACCAGACCAAAACAATTGATTTAAAACTGTCACAAATAGTGACAAGCAGGCAGTTGTGGAAGATAACAAGGAACCATGATGACATGTGGGGCAGAGTTATTGGCTAGGCTACACTAATCAATGAAAGCCCATCCATTAATTTGACCATTCTTATCATTCTGGTCAACAGCCTGGACGTTGGGAGAGTTTACCAGATGTCTTTCATGGAGCCACAAGTTTATTTTAGTTATATTATGCAATGGAATAAGCAAAAGTCTCAACTGTTTGTTTTCTTTTTTTTTTTTCTTCTGTAGAAGTGGTTCAAAACTCACAAACTGTCTCAAACGGTTTTCCCTGCCCAGGCCCAAGCTGGATGTGTCCCGCGTGTCCAAGTCCAACCTGTTCCGCATATTCCGCACGCTGTGCCCCCGATTGAACCGGCCCGAGCTCCTTGCGCTGCCGTCGTACGCCCAGGCCAAGATGTCGGCCATGACCTTCCAGCTGGCCAAGCAGCAGTTCTTCCAGGCCCTGAACGTGCACGGTTACGGCGCCTGGATCGGCAAGCCGCTGGAGGAGAAGAGTTTCGATGCTGCCGGTGAGGGCGGCGCGCCGCTGGCCTGCGGCGGCACGCCAATGGCAACTGACAGCGGAGGCGGCGACGCCAATGCCGACGACGACAACAAGAACGACGCCGCTGTCGTGTACATCAAGGCAGAGCAAGCTTAAGAGTGGACCCGACCGCGCTGAACACCTGCGCGGTGGAGGATGGATGTCCGACTAGTGGGGGTTCAATTAAGGCGGGCAGAATAATTAGCCGGCAGTCAGCGACGTGTCTCACAATGGTTTGAGGCCATGTGGAACCAGCGATGGATTGTGAGGTGGAAGGGGTGGCGAGAGAGTGGCCGAAGGAGACTTCAAATCACCGGACGTTCTCTGCTGCATTCTAACCCCATTTCTGATGTCTTTAGTAACAGTAGTCCTAGTATTCCACGTACATTTGAAAGCATACCATTGCCATACCGCTAATCAGTGGCCACCCATTCACTGTCAGTCTATGTCTGACATTTGGTTAAATAGCTGCTGTTGTCAGAATGTGGCTCCCACCGGCTATGTGAAATTAGCATCTCATTTCTCCACCAGTTTGTTCAGTCACATGCTGTTGCTATGGTTGCTCCACCCTTCTTGATGCATCCCATAACTTGCTGTCCCTTGTATAGAGTTTATGATGTGTGTTTGTTTTTATTGCTCATTTTTTGAACGATTCTTCTGTATCTGAAAGGTTCTCGCTGGTTGGCCACACTCGACTATTTCCTTCAGTAATGTCTAGTTTTAACCATCTTACAACTGCATTCATGAAGAACTTCAGTCTGTTGTGTGGCCAGTTGTGAGGTCCAATAGCGACACATTTGTTCCTCAGAGGTTCATGTCAATTCTTTGTTGAATTGACTACAGTCAGGATGATGCAATATATACATTGTGTACATACAAATACATGAACACACAGATGTATATGCAATTATCAGTTATTGTGTGGCATATATTTCTGTGTGTGTATGTATATGTATATATTTTATGTATATATTTTGTAAGTCATACCAGAAATATTTTTTGCTATTTTCTTTTTAAAATGTTTTAATGAAAATGTTATGGAGAGGTGTTTTTTTTTTTTTGTTTTTTAACTGATAGAAGTGTGGGAACTAAAAAAAATAAATAGACTAGACATGTTCCTTTAAGTAATGTACCGGTACTCAAGGCAATTTCCTCTCATCAGAGTATTTCATCTGAATGAATGGCAAACAAGATGAGCAAATCAGAGTTAGGAATATTCTGAATATTTGATGAATATGTATTCACCATCTGTTATCGCTCAGTAGTTTACTGCCTCACACATACAGCAAATTGATATTTGATTGACTTTCTTTTTTTAAAAATGTATCAGTGATTTTTTTAATGTCGAAGCACAAATGGTTTTATTTCTTTTTAAACATTTACAAATCTAACTTGTCAGAATTCCTTTGCCAAACTGTTTGATGACCATTTGGTATATAAAAGCAAAACTATGTTGGAAATTACATTGTATATATCATCACTTCAAGGATACATATTTTTACATCAGAACTGAGTTTTGGCTTGGGTACAGAGGAACTCCGTTTTCAGCTATTCTTGTGAGACCCTTGCAGTGCCCTAACAGATCAGCAGATGGAGTCACTCGACACCTTTTGGCCCGCAGGCTGTGTCTAGATGTTTACGTATGTGCGTACAAGCATGCATGTGTGAGGCAGGCAACATACAGTAAGCCCCAGGTGACACGTTAGTCATAGCAAAGACTTCACACAATCTGTAGGTAGGATTTGTTATCCATATATATAAGCAGTTCTTATAACTGTTACCTAATCAATAAAACAATGACAGCACTGTTTGTTTCAGAGCAAGTTAATGTTTTTGGGTGGGGCATTGTGTTCAAACCATTATCATATTATGGCGATAAGTCTTGTGCGTAAGTGATCTCACCTGTTTTAGAAATGCCAGGCCTGTCAATTCGATTCAGATTCGATCTGTCAATCAATCAATCACTCAATTCCAGTCAAGCACTTTTGGAACATAGGAGGGTGGGCCTAATGATACAGAAAGAAGATGGACAGAGCTGGAGGTGTCAGATAAAGCTGAGCAAGAGGATAGTTGAGAGGCTGCAGTGAAATATTATCCTCACCGAAGAGCTTAAATGAGCCAATCGATGTGCTCAGATGGAAATAAATGAGAGCTGGGTAGACTGTAATGCATTGAGGTGGAGCAGGGGGAGAAATTCCCAATTGGATGAATGATGAAACAAACGCAAGAAGGTGAGAAGCTCTGAGAAGTCCAGCATAGACTTGTGGCTTGCAAAAGTATTCATAGCCCTTGAACCGTTCCACATTTTGTCATGTTAAGACCACAAATTGAATGTATTTTATTGGGAATTTCTGTGGTAGACCAATACAAAGTGGTTCGTAATTGTGAAGTGGAAAGAAAATTATACATGGTTTACTTTTTTTTTTTTTTTTTAACAAATAAAAAGGTAAGTGTGGTGCGCAAAAGTATTGTGCCCCCTGAGTCAATACTTTGTATAAGCATCTTTCGCTGTAATTACAGTTTCAAGTCTATTGGGGTATGTCTCTACCAGACCTTTTTGCCCATTCTTCTTTGCAAAATAGCTCAAGCTCAGATTGAATGGAGAGCGTCTGTGAACAGTCTGAACAATTTTCAAGTCTTTCTAGAGATTCCCAATTGGATTTATGTCTGTACTTTGACTGGGCCATTCTAACACACACTTTGCTCTAACCATTCCATTGTATCTCTGGCTGTATGTTAAGGGTCATAGTCCTGCTGGAAGGTGAACCACCGCCCCAATCTCAAGTCTTCTGCAGACTAACATGTTTTCTTCTAAGATTGCCCTGTATTCAGCTCCATTCATCTTCCCTGTCCCTGCTTAAGGACAGCATCCCCACAGCATGATGCTGCTGCCACCATGTTTCACTGTGGGGATGGTGTTCAGGGTGATATGCAGTGTTAGTGTTCTGCCACACACAGCGTTTTGCATTTAGGCCAAAGACTTCAATTTAGGTCTCATCTGACCAGAGCACCTTCCTCCACATGGCTTGTGGCAAACGGGACTTCATATGGCTTTCTTCTTGCCACTCATACATTAAGGCATGATTTGTGGAGTGCACATCTAATAGTTAATTGATTCTCCACCTGACCTGTGGATCTCTGCAGCTCCTTCTGTGTTACCATGGGCCTCTTAGTTGCTTCTCTGATCAATACTCTCATTGCCAGTTTAGATGGATGGCCATGTCTTGGAAGGTTTGCAGTTGTGCCATACTCTTCCCATTTTAGGATGATGGATTGAACAGTGCTCTGTGAGATGTTCAAAGTTAGGGACATTTTTATTTGTTTGATAACCTAACTCTGCTTTAAACTTCTCTGCAACTTTATCTTTGACCTGGCTTGGGTATTCCTTGGGCTTCATGATGCTGTTTGTTTACTATTGTTCTCTTAATAAACCTCTGAGGCCCTAACCGGACAGCTGTATTTTATCTAGCTAGCTAGCTAAGTTACACTACACACAGGTGGACTCTATATACTAATTTTGGGACTTCTGAAGACAATTGGTTGCAACTGATTTTATTTAGGGGTATCTGAAAACTTTTGCACGCTACTGTACATGGTTGGCAGAGTTTGCCACAAAAAGGTTGCCAATAGATGAATACATAACTGATCACACAGCTGCCTAAGCAGCGATGTCTCAAGAGAAGCCCTTCAAAAACACTCTTGTCTCACACTGACACCAAAACTCTAGATAGACTCTGAACTCTTCAAACACTCGAACATTATGTGAAACCTGCACGCACACACTTGACCAATTGCCTTGCTAACTGAAGAATATGGTCTGGATATTTTGGACAAAGTTCACTGACCTGAGGAAACTGTAAATTAGAGGACAGTTGGAAAAACATTATTACACAAGTAAATACCTAATTTTGGGATAAAACATACATATACATGCCAATAATGTTCTAAAAAAAAAAAGTATTTTAGTATGCATTATATACAGCGTATAACCTTTTTGTGACCTGTACAGTTTAAGGCGCTATATTCTTGTTGTGCATTTTAAGGTGTGCGTGTGTGTGTTCCTTCCGGGAAACATTTGCATTCATCTATATTTATCAAGCTGACAGCATATTGACAAAGTGTGTCGTTACTGAAATTATTTCGTTAACAATTTTCAAAGGCTTTGTTTTGTTTTCTTCTGGCAGTGAGTGGGAAAAGAAATCATTACGGCAGTGTAGGACTGTGATCATTGAGGACATTTTTGGACTGGCACGGGAAGTCACGTACTCCGGCAACACCAATGTATTAAGATGACATCTGTTGACAATTTCTCATTGATGTACGATGAAGTTGTGTGGTCGGATTGGAAGTGAAGCTGTGACAATAGCTGTTTCGTGTGCGCGCCTGCGAGCGAATGTGTCCTTCCATTAAAAGGGCATAGTTGTTTGCAGGCGAGATGCTCTGCACCGCTGGCGTCCCACTTAACGAGGAAAGCGGATGCATTACAGTACCTGCAGCTGTCTGCCTCTGCTCCCCGCCTCCCCCAACCCCCCCTTATCTTTACCCCCCTTATACACATAGAGTGCTGTTTCCTCCGTTTGATTACTCCCATCAGACGTTTGGATCACAGCACCGTGTGCAGAACCAGAGTGTGGCTTCGGACTGGGGGTTAGACCACACGGCTCCCAGGGCACCTGTGATATGTAGGCCATTAGGAGATGATGAGGAGGAGTCTGTGTGTTTGTGTAGAGCAGTGATTGCTCTATTGAGATGAAGCACGCAGCAAGTACATGCAACACGCTGCACATCACTGTTCAACAAGGACCCATTTGGTAATGTGAAGCGGGTGATTCTCACCTGACGTCTTAATTAAGAGTCAGAAGATTTCTGTAATGTGCGTGTGTGCGCGTGTGTGTGTGTGTGTGTGTGTGTGTGTGTGTGTGTGTGTGTGGTGGTGGTGGAGGACTAGACTCTAGCCTATATAGGCTTAGCATCCTTTAGAACAGAGGTGTTTAATGTTATTCGGGCCACGGACCCATTGGCTGATAGAAACACTGCACGGCACAGGGACCCCCTCACATGGTATAAAATACTTAGTTGCCGGGCCAACAATAATGTGTAGGGCCTCTAGTGCCATGTATAAAAATAGGCCATAACTAATCCATGTTTAGCACAGGTTGTATTTATGTTTATGTATATTTTCTGATATTTACACTTTCAAAAATGATCAAATGATTTGAAGGACTTCCTGCAGTACCTCTGAGGACCCCCTAGGGTTCCCATACTCCCTCTTGAAGACCTCGGCTTTAGAACAATACCTTTAACCTCCACCCAATTAATAGCTTATTAAGTTGCTCATTGTAAACTAGATGTTTGCTAAATGAGCTGATTGTACGTATCTGTGACACTGTTAGTGTTTTCTAACAATTTCGCAACAATACAAGCATGCACTCTGCTGGCGTACAAAGCAAACATGCAGATGTGTTTACGTGGTGCAGAACCAATGTTTGCGTGCGGGGACACGAGTGTGTTTTATAATCGTTGTGTTGTGAATCGATCTCTATCTCAATTGCTTCTGCTTGTCTCCCTCTCCCGTTCAACCTATCGGCTCTAGCCCTCAACTCCTCTCCTCTGCATGCGCCCCACCCAAACCCATCACCCCCACCCCTCTCTAGACGAACGTGTGTTGTGTGCGGTTGTGTCGCCAAGAAGTTGGCTGCGATTTACATCACTTCCTGTCACTCAACCATTTACGTGGCTTTGAACTCAGAGAGTGAGAGTGAGGGAGAATTGAAGGGAGAATTCAGCTGTATAGTCAGGAAGGTTGGCATAGCAACTGCCTTCCCAGTCATTATTCCTCTATGTGTTCTATTATTCCCTTTTCTGTTCACTTCCTTCTCTCAGCGCTTGTGTGACGTGAGATTCAGGCCTTTGCTGTGGGCTAACCTTTGCGATACAATGGAGCCATCAGTCTTTTCCTCTGTCTCTTCTTCCCCCA
>JAODOY010004621.1:0-10841 GCA_025399855.1 Forbesichthys papilliferus
TCTCTCTCTCTCTCTCTCTCTCTCTCTCTCTCTCTCTCTCTCTCTCTCTCTCTCTCTCTCTCTCTCTCTCGTCTTTGGTGCACCCCTCCCCATGTAAATACATGTGGACTCACATACTGCACGCACGCACACACACACACACACACCGTGTAATTCTCCCAAGCCTCTCAGAGTGCTGTGGGACCACCAGTGACAATGAATCAGTCTCAGACAGAGAGAGAAAGTGAAGGGAGATGAGCCGAGACGGAGCAGAAAGACGGGAAGAGGAATGTTGAGTAGGCTATGCAAGCTGTAAGGCGTAGCCAGCAGCTTTACAGTACCTTCTTTTGGCGGGAAAGGGTTGTCATGATTACGGGAGAGAAACACACATACATGGACAACAAGTGGAAACACGATGACAAAACGAGAAAAAACACAAAAACAAAATACACATTGACACAAACAGAAGATGGAGTTAAATAAAACCCACAACCTTAGAAATAATACTGGAAGATAAGGTAAGGTTATCACCGTCACAAAAACAGGGAAATAAAATCAGGAAGGCTACTGATGAAGCTGAATGTGAGGTGCATGATGGGATAACGTTTTGGGATGGAATCATAAAAAATAAAAATATAGAATAAATTAAAAATAAAAAACGGTCTACGATGGACATCAGAATTAAATGTAATAGTTGTGATTGTAATCTGAGCACACTCAACACTAACAAACATCAGTCTTATCATTTCCACCTCGTTATACTGTATTCACAGTGCATGGTCACAATAGGATTGTGTGTTAGGAGGTTGTGTTAGAAACAGTGTAGAGAGGACTTCAACCCTTACCCAGCTCTTGGTGAGGTCTACAACAAATAGAGGGAACCGTGAGCTTCTAAACCAGCGTGCGCTCGCGTGCGTGTGTGTGTGTGCGTGTGGGGTGTCAAACCTTTTTAAAAAATAGATATGGTAAAAAAAGACATGCCCCATATGCTATCATACTATAGGTCCTTATATGTTGATGCAAACACTATGATGTGTGTTTGTGTTTGCTGAGAGAGCTAGAGAGAGAGAGAGAGAGAGAGAGAGAGAGAGAGAGAGACAGCATCACTCACTTTGCTGGCCTTCAAAACATGAATCTGGTCTTCATTAACGGTATCCTTGTTTTTCTCTAGAAAACCATCACACTGATATTCCACCTATGTGATGAAACACAAAACAAACATATTGTGTTTCTCCACCAACTTGTTGAAAAATACTATTTATGAAATTGTTTTGGACAAATTCTATGGTTTATATTCTGGGACTATGAAAACTCCAAGTCATATTACCTGAAATTTGCATCTGAATTTATAATAATAAAAGATTACTCAGCAATAAAACATCAGAAAAAAACATATACATACAACTGCATAACAATGCATTCATTTAGATTACCTTGTCAGCAAAATGTTGGATGATGAAGGCTCGGTTTGACATGCGTGGCTTCTCAAACAGCGAGCAGGTCTTCAGGTGGGTGTTATACAGCTTCTGAGCCCACGAGTCGTCAGACCCTTTAGGCATCTGCAACACAGTGGATTGGACACATCTTAAAAATAGCCTCCAGCTGACAACGACGTAAACTAGGACGTATATGTGCTGCAAGCTCAAAAGTAAGATCAACTGAAGTCTCCTGAAAACTTTTATTTGCTTTGCAGCATCCATGAACCTTTGCGTTAGCTACTGCCCTCTGCTGGACTGTCCAGGCTACTGCACAATGCCGGCAATACCACATCATGCATGAACAGGCGCAATAGGTTAATGTCCCATGTCTGAATAGAGAAAATCACTAGCTGTGCCTGCACGCATGGTATCTGGTATATACGGTGGATATAATAAGACAGGCACATTCTCCATCTGCATGGGTGTTGAGGGCCAAGTTGTGTGCCGTAGGAGGCACATAAATGCAGGGTTATTGTCAAAAACAAAACAGGCTGAGCAGAACGTGGGTGGGAACAGATAGCTGAGCTAACAGCAATGGTTTACCAGCACAGTTGGGCAAGTAACTATTTACCTATTACTCCTTCAAAAAGTAATAACATTACTTTACATATTACTGGGTATTAAAAGTTATTTGTTACATTACTATATTACTTCCAAAATCACTATCCTGCCTCGCCTCATCCAAAAAATGACAACCTGTGTAGCCAGCTTGTTTTAGAAAGTATTCCTCTTTTTTGGAACAATAATGAACCTTAGGAGTCAATCAGCCAAAGTGAAAACATTTGACAGCCTTTCAAACCAGATGATTGGACAGGTCGGTTCAATTAGCCTGCCATAAGATTTCTAGCACCAGAAATCTTGTTCTTGTAACGCAGTAATGCAGCATTAATTGGATTAGTAATTGTAATATTATTACTGTTTTGGAAATAGTAGTTAATAGTTACTGAAAAAAGTAATATTACAGTAACAAGTAACACTGTTTACCACAACCTAGGAGCAATATTGCCTTCCATGCCTGCATGATGGACCATATACCTGTAAATGAAGTGGACATTGCCTCACATTGTGGTTTTGTTGCTGTAGATACGTCTGAGGTAAAGAAAGGGCGCCTACAGTACCTTGCACTCCTCGTCAAGAAGGTCCAGGACGCCCATCTTGGCCTCTATCAGGTTGATACACGGTTGGTTGTCGTAAAAGTCTATCAGGGTCCAGGGGATCTGTTCCCTCATATACTCTTCCTGCTCTAGCTTAAACACGTGCTGCTCATACACACACACACACACACACACACACACATGCGCACGCACACATGCGCACATACGCACACGCACATTAGGTTAGTTCAACGGAAAAAGTCCTTAGTGAATGAGTACCTCAAGGTCTTGTTTGCGAGTGAGGGGACATTGGAACGGGAGATTGGCCGGAGAATCGGAGCAGTATTACAATCACTTTAGCGCACCGTTGTGACAACAAGATGAAGGCAAAGCTCTCAATCTTTTGGGTAATTGTCGTATGGTCATGAAGGGTGGGTCATGACCGGAAGAATTAGATCACGGGTACAAGCAGCCGAAATAGGTTTCTCAGGAGGGTGGAGGGCCATCCATGAGGAACTCGGAGTAGAGCCGCTGCCCATACCACCTCACTGGCTGGATTGTGTCGACAGGAGACAGTTGAGGTGGTACGGGCATCTGGTAAGGATGCCCCCTGGGCGCCTCCCTTGGGAGGAATTCCTGGAAAGTCCAGCTGGGAGGAGGCCTCGGGGAAAAGCAGGACTAGGTGGAGAGATGATATCTCCTCACTGGCCTGGGAACGCCTCGGGTTCCCCAGTCAGAGCTGGATAATGTGGCTCGGGAAAGGGAAGCTTGGGGTCCTCTGCTGGAGCTGCTGCCCCCGCGACCCGACTATTGGTAAGCGGACGAGGATAGATGGATGGACTACAGAAATAGTTTTTTCAATAATAAATACACATTTAAAAATCATAAATTTTCAATATATTAATTAATTAGGCTAACTATGAATTAGCATTTAAATTTTACCACAACATTTATAATACTGACAAACAATGCTCAGAATGCACATAATTGTCTGGAGAAATATTAATTTAGTGGGAGGAAGCTCATTTGATGTTGTGCTCCGGGCTTGACACACTTGACAGCTAATGTGATTTATTAATGCATAAGTCTAGACAACTTAATGGCATGGCCGCCATAGAGGCTCATTATCTCCATGTCCTGTGGTCATAAAATCATTTGTGTTTTTAATACTTCCTTCTTCCTCCCACATCTGAGCTCTTCCAATTGGGAGCACGAGTCATTAGATTGATGCACGCTTTGGGTCATTGGGTCAATTAAACCCCAAATGAAGAGGAATCAAACAGCACATCCCCAATACCCCGGCCAGCTTCCCATATAACAATCCATATCTGATTCACCTCACCATGTGACTTTATATGCAGATGGAACAGTATGGTGAAACAAATCATGTACAAAGCTCACCATATTGAATTGCTGCTGAAGCTTCTCATTTGCATAGTTGATACAGAACTGCTCAAAGCTGTTGATCTCAAATGTCTCAAACCTGACCACAGATGGAGAGACATTTTGTTTAAGGGAATTCATAATCAAATGATGGAACATACAGTGTGTATGCATACACACATGCACATAAACACACACACACACACACACACACACAGACATACCCGTAGATATCAAGGACTCCAATAAAAGAGTGTTGTTTGATGTTGGTGATCAAAGCCTTGTTGATATGCTCTACTATCCAGTTGAAGAGCTTTGCGTAGATGTGTTTCGAGAGGGCATCGCGAGCATTGGTTGCCTGGAGACGGGGTATTGTCTTGATATAGGTCTCTGTGGCCGTCTTCAGCTTCCTGTGGCACAGCCAATGAGACATGTCCTTGTAGGACACGCCCACCAGCTCACAGAAAGCTGTTAGGTGGCGGTTATTCGGCTACAGCAATGGAAGAGAATTTTGATTATTATTACTGTAGTGAAAATATTTCAATCATCATCATCATTCATCATCCATGGAAATAAGGTCTTTCTATACATACAAGTAAATTACTTGTATGGTGTACAGCTTGTGGCTGCGCTGCATATTCATACTAGAAGGTGCATGCAATAACACACTCGAGGTCGTGCGTTATACTGAATATCCGCATAGTTAAAATTCCCAGTGCGTTAGACTGAAATATTGGCACTCATGGAATGCCTCTTGTCCAATCAGATCACTTGGTCGGAACTAACTGTTGTATAAATGCTATTTATAGTTGATTGATCAGAGTACATGCACATTTAAATCAACCCTACATATAAAGGTTTCCCTTTAATCTCTCTGCATTTGGTTATGGTGAATGTGGGATGTAGTATTGTCCTCACAGCAATGACACTGCTGTCTGCATCTTTGTCCTTGATCTCCACATTGCCCAGGTGAAGGATAGCAGCCAGTACCTGGAACAACCCCGTTTGATGGGACTCGTTAATACCTGGAAAACACACAGGAACATACAGTATGTAGCACACACGTGCACACATTGTAGTAGCTATTACTGGGTGTAGACCAATGGTTAACTTTTAAACTATTGGACAGCGTAGAACCAATCAGCGTTGCTACAACTGTTTTGATCGCCTCATCTAGCTCTACCCCCATTTAAAAACACGCTCGACTTCCACGTCTAACCCACCCTGGTTGGACCGCCAGCGGGGCGGCTGTGATGCGAACAGGGTTTCCAGACTATAATCTCGACATTCAACGACATTTTTATCTGAGATACAAACCTATTTTTTCGTTTCATTTGAAATGTTATGCATAAGCCTACTGTTCTTTAGCAGTAGCCTTCTTATGTGTGTGATATAGTGTGCGTCCTACCCAGCAGTGTGAAGGCATTGCGGGTGTTGCTGAACTCCTTGGTGTCGTCCACTCCATCGATGACAGGGCTGCGACCCTGCCGGGTGTACAGGAACTCATTTGCGCTGCCTACAGGGAGAACATTGACGGTCCATTAGCAGCAGCGAAATCACTATCTCAGCATCTTATCACAGGGGCTGCCATGACAGCCTGTGGGCTCCCAAGTAAGTGCTTGTCCAAACATAATTTTTTATATATGACCTAGATCTTTATGGTTATGTTTATATATATATTTTTTTTTTTAATAAATATTTTAATTTGGTTGAAGTCTCTTCTTTATTGGATTACAAGTAAAACATAAAGACCACCCCCGAGTAATCAATAAGATAAACCTTACAATAAAAATATATCCTGTCGCCTGGTTACTAATTTGAGTGTTAACATGACAACCCCTCCATTTAGTCGACATGAACGTGAGCCGGAAGCGTGTGGCTCTGCATGAGGTCGTCAGGGAGATGAATGCCAACCAGGCAGCTGGAAGTGACAAGTGTGTGTGCATGTGTGTGTGCGCGTGCGTGTGCGTGTCCATGTGTGTGTGTGTGTGTGCGTGCGTATGTCAAAGAGAGCAGGCTGAACAGGTGCATGTCCACGTGGGAGATCTCTGGTGCTGTGCCCAGTCACAGCTACAGTACAGAACGCTGAGGCCTGTCTGCATCAGGACTAACAGAACTAACATCTCAGCTGACAGCAGACCAAATATGAGGCAGTGTCCTTAATAAGGTGTCTAGTCAGCTATTGGAAGCTAATTGTAAGCCAATACACTTTATGTCAAATTCACCAAAATATCTTCTCACATTCCGATAGTTTATCGTTCTCTGTGCATGCTGGGAAAAAAAGTATCTGGAACTTCTACACAGCCACTGGCTCCGTAAATTGGAACACAAAGTGGTGAACACTGCTCACAACAACAACGCCCTTGGCTTCGCAGTGCATTTCAATGTGAGTGGGGCAGAACTTCTACGGGAGTGTTTTGATTTGAGCTAGAAGTTCGCACGCACTCTCGTTGACTAACCCTGTATTTTTCCTTGTCATCCACCGAGTCTAACAGCTAAGCTAGCAGACCATTAGCTTTAGCATTAAGGTCAGGTTTCATGTCTGACAGCCCTCTAACAGGGGGGCAGGGTCTGACTCTAGGCTTGAAGCAGCCATGACTTGTGGAGGGAGACAAGTAGTATTGCAGCCGGAAGAACCAACTGCAATGCACACCACATTCATAAATGTGTTCATTTGTTATCCGTTTTACTGCTCTGCAAAAAATGTCAGGTGCCAAACTTGGCTCATATGGTGCTTCATAATATTCTCTTGGTGCTTATCTACATTTTTTTTTTTAACAATGTCAATAAAGTCAATTATTTGAAATGACGTAATAATAATGCGACATTGTCTGATGTTCGTGCCTGCCGTTACTCGTGCATTTCTCTTGCACAAGCAACAGCAGGCGTATCAGCAATCTCAACATCAATCCTACTTTTAATGTAAATGCTAAATATTAAACGAAACATGCCTACAATTATAAAAGTAAAGTCTAAAACAAAAAAATCTTTTGTATTTTATGTTGTACTATGGAGCACATGCACAAGGTTTGAGGTCGGGGTTGATGCGGCAAAAATACCCACTTTAATGATGGCGTGACTCTTAAATTAGAGTCTCGTGCCTTACTGCAACACTGAGCACTTCAAAAAAGACTGTCACTACGAACCACCATTTCATTCCCTGTGTCTATTAATAAGTATATGCACTACAGAGCATAGTTTTAGTTTGATTATCTGGATCCACTGGCTTACATACATCCTTATAGTGTGCAATAATGGTTAACAGTATGATTGAACAGGGTAAACAATCATCTAATAAACAGTCGTTTGGTTGTAGGTGTGTGTGAGAAACCTACCTAGCCTCAGAGCCTTGAGTTCAGGCAGATTGGCAGAGGCACATAGCTGATAGAAGATATGGTAATTCCTTTCCTCGTCCGCCTGAAAACAATGACAAAGAAGCACACTTTACAACGTGTAGCTGTGCTGCGGCTCTGCGCTCTGTAATGCAAATGACACAGTCCTCTAAATATCATAGTCCAATCATCGTCAAATGTTCCATGGAGTACCTGCCCTATTGGGGCAGTTTCAGTTTGGTTGAAAATCACCACGATCCTTCTCATAGACTTTCAGGTTAAGGAAGAACTTGAAGAATTTTTGTCAAACCCCAGGCCCTGCAATGCATTCTCTATGAGTTCCGGGAGGGCTTGCCCAAGCAAGTTTAGATCATACTGTATGTAAGGCACTGCCGACAGTGGCGTGCAATAAGGTAGCCTTCTAGGCAATGACAAATACTCAATGTCTGAAAGGTGCTGTACAGTTTGTAGCACATTGCTTGTCTGCATAGCACGTGTCACCTGTTTTGTCTGCATGACTTGCAAAGTAAGGAAATGTGCTAATGGTTTTCCACGCTGTTCCTAAAATAACATTTATGACAACTGAATCAGATGATTGTAAGTCGATTTATTTTTCATTAATGTAATGATAAAATGTGATATTGCGATATTGATCATGAAAATTGCAATATCGATATTAATTTTGATATTTTTAAACATAAGTAAAAACAAAGGTTATGGGGAAATTCATTAAAATATATTCATAACATTTGAAAACAACACATTTATGTCAAATTGGACTGGTACAACAGTAATTCCAAGATACCGAGGAGGCATTATTTTTTGGCCTTTTTTTGTTTCCTCTTCGATCTCTATTATGTCATTACCTTCCTCAGCCACACATCTTACTGTTCTGTCTAAATTAAACACAACTAAGCCACACAGTCAATGTCAATCTCTCCACTAAATAAACTGAATATTGCACTTCCTGCAACATTTTCTATATTATATTGCGCAACGTGATATTGTGATAACGAAACTGAGATATATTGTGCACCCCTACATGAATGCTAAAGTGGTTACCTTTACATCCAAATGTCTCTTTATGATCTGATAAATTCCATCCAATGATCACTGTAAAATGTCCATTTATTGTAGAGCCGAACTCATAATTCAAGATATTGACAATTATAGGCCATGTAGGCTACTAATGGTATTGCTACGTGAAGAGACCAGACAATCTAATAGGCTACAATGAATGTGACCATGCCAAGTTAGCTAGCCGACTAATGTAACCAATGAACAGGTCACCGTAACAACAACAACCCCCCCCCCCCATCCCCCTCCCACCACCACACACACACATTTGAAAGGAGCAACCACTGAACTGAAGTGTGAACATAACTACTTTGGTCTATCATAGTAATTTCCTATGCTGCAGGAAATTAAAAATGCAATGCCTGTGCTGCAATAATGTCCCGTACAGTATGTGTCACTGTGCTAATCCCCCACACAATGAAAACTATATACACACACACCCTCTACAGTAAATCACTCATGCATAGTTAAGCATGCGAAGAATGCATTAAGGAAAGTTGAAAACATCTTCCTCATACCCTTACAGAAAAGTCTAGGAAATGTGTGTGCGCGTGCGTGTGTTTGTTGTACATCTGTACAGAGAACATATTTCTATGCACGCTCACGTGTGTTTGTTGTACATCTGTACAGAGAACATATTTCCATGCGCGCTTGCGTGTGTTTGTTGTACATCTGTACAGAGAACATATTTCCTTGTTCTGTGTCAAAAGGTTGAGCTTATGGCTCTGCTGGTGGCTAAACACGTATACCTCGACACCTGTTACACCATGCAATTATTTGGCAGATAAGCAAGGAAGGAAGAAAAAAAGAAGGAAAATTACGCAGGAAGGAAGGACAATAAACATTTGTTAGATTTAAATGAGAGCTAGAGGCTAAAGAAAAAATACATGTAGGACTGTTACATAATGTGTTGTACAAGGCCTATTTCTTCTTGTGAATAAGGATGGTGTTACTCTGAGGTTCTATTTCTGTAATATGTAACTTGGCTGACAAATGTCTATGCTAGTTTTGCTCACAGTCTAATGTGCTTCCGTTTGGGTGTTCCAGAATAGTAAAATGTATTTACATCTCAAAATGAAAGACAACTGTATGTAAACCCCTATACCATCATTTTTAGCAGTTTCATCTTTTTTGTAATATACAGGGAATCAAAATGGCCATCAATTTAAAAAAGAAATATGCCTGATCCTGATACAGCCACACTTCGACTTTTTCAGATTTTTCACTAACTTTAGTAAAAATAAACCAAATCAAGACCAGGTGCCTCTGTATGGGAGTCAACAGGTCAGTATCATTGCTTCCAGCCAGGATTCCACATGCTGGCACCCTGGCATGGGTCCTGCCATGCCAGGGTGCATCACAAAAAATGCAAACCATGTGCCACTGGAAAGTCGATTACATCTGATTTGAATGCCTGAATTTGGCAATAACAACAACAACAACATATATTTGTTCCTATTGGGGATGTAATGGACTGTCATCTCCACATTTAACAACCTAATTGTTGGAAGTTTGGCATCAGACCATAATGCCTTGGTATTCAATGGCATGCAGCCATGTCGGAGTAAGTCCACTGAGCCAGGGTTGACTCTAGTGTTAATGTGTTCTTTCTGACAAGCTATGGGATTGTGAAAGCCTTAAGACATTAAAGTGGCAAAGTCAAAAAAATCAAGAAAGCAAGCTCACATTACATTGAGGATTATAGTTTACATGCAGTTTATAACATGGCTACACAGTGTGCTTAAGATCTATGTTAGAGAGGGTTTTGAATGTAGAGTAAGAAAGCAAACCTGCTACTGGACACAAAACCAAAGGATTAGGAGTGTTTCTCTTAAGACTAAGTTGTCTTCATTGGTGTTAGGTGATATCTGATAGTGTCTGGTCTGCAACAGCTATGTTTGGAGGGGATAGTTGAGAACACTGGACTATACTTTAGTTTATTGATTTAAATTTAAATGCATTTTATTCATTATGATGCACCGGACATCTGTGAGTGTGTGTGTAAGCATGTTGTCTTACCTGAAACACTACACGAGATTTCTCCAGCAGATATGTCCTCATGTTGGCTCCGATGATGCGGTAGCGGACGTCAAAGCCGATCTCAATGTATTTCCCAAATCGACTGCTGTTGTCGTTCCTGGTGGTCTTTGCATTTCCTATAGCCTAAGAGACAAAGAGAGGAGAGGCCCCATTGATCACATGCACAACCAGATGCAAGCCGACTACAGTATAAAGGCCCTATCTAGTATGTACAGAATGCTTTTTATTATATGTTTATATCCATTTAAATTAAATGCTAACGTCACATTCATGTTGCCTCTTTTCCCAGGCCAAAGAAAACAAGGAAACTAAATATAACAGATGTTGACAGATTCAGATTTATCAAGACAGAATAATTTAACTACTGTTTACACTTAGCATTAGTATTAGTATAACGGTAGCATTAGTACTAGCATTAGTATAACGGTAGCATTAGTACTAGTATTAGTATAACGGTA
>JAODOY010004622.1:0-10841 GCA_025399855.1 Forbesichthys papilliferus
TATGATTATTGATGTGTGTATGTAAGCCCAGCACTTTCTGTTTGCATTGTGAGTCATTGATTTTGCCACGAAGCACTCTGTCCGTCACTATTCTGTTCTATACTTTGTTTCTAATTAACAGTCCTATTAAAAACCATACTGTTGTTCTACTTACCTCTTGTTCTGCGCCTGACTCCTTCCAAGCCAATACCCCATTACACTGGTAGTCTATTTAATTCTACATATGTCATAGCTTTTATCCAAATTACGTAAAATTCAATGTATCAAGGAGCAGTTAGACATCTTGCATACATGTAGGCTACAGTAAGCCAAGATTGTTGGAGATACACCCCATTACATTTGGCTAGGAGTCTAGACTATACATGTCTGTCTTAATGCATGATAATGAATCACACTTCAATATGGAAAACTTTTTAATTAATAAATGGTTTGCCTCAATTGGGGCATGAGGTCACACAAAGCTCTATACTAAATGTTATGGTAGGCAAACATACTAACCCTTCTGGTGCACAAGCAGATATACCAAGATAATATGAACTAAATCATATGGTTACGTTAAATTAACTGCAGATAAGATTTTAAAATATAAATTATACTTTCCTTATTTAGCTATATAGCTCTCGTTTCAACTCTCAAAATCCTACCTTGAGTAGCTTTAACAGTAGATTAACTAGTCAGATCCATACATTAACCATCAGAACCAATCGTGATGAAACTTTAATCATTAATTCTCAAAAGGAGCTAAATTAATTGGTTGAGTGGAAATACCAGGTAATTTAATTACTAAATGAATCCCTAACCCAACAGGTGTATGCAAAGCAAGCAAAAGGTATGCTATTGTAAACACTGATTTTGAACGTTCTTTGGAGTTTTGTGCCTTTATTCAGTTCTAGGCATCTGTCCTGAGAGATGCACTCTATAAGAACATGTGCAGAGAAGCTTCAGACTTGAGATGTTTTAGACTTGAGAAGTCATTACAGTGCTTTCTTATGGCAAAAATAACTATGGTCAAATATAATATTGATAATCTATGATGTTAAGAATAGCATTTTAATTGTATTGCCACAATAACCATTCATAATTATTACTCACAGTAGCACTTTACATTATGTGCCTACCGTATATTAGGGCTGGGCGATATATCGATCAAAAATAATATCTAGATATATTTAGGTTGAATACCGATACCCAATATATACCCGAGATATATATATATATATATATATATATATATATCAGTATGTTCTATAAAGTAGGCTAAATGTTCAGGAGGAGAAAAAACAGGAAACCCAATGTAAATTAGATTTTTAGCTACATTAATTGTAGTTGTACATTGTTAAATCCATAGCAGAGATGTTGTGAATATTGCAACTATGACAGTTTACTCAATTTAATCCACATTTGTTTTTGATTACCTTGTAATACTAGCTGGATACCTGTATCTGTTTTTCAGAAATAGAAATTAAGCATGTGACTCAGTATCTGCTCTCTTATTCTCTCAATCAAAAAAGTTATGAATAAACGCATAATATAACTATATCAATATAATCTATAATGTCTAAATGTATATCTCTTTTGAAAATACACCGATATAAATTAAATACCGATATATCGCCCAGCCCTACCGTATATGTCAACATGTATACA
The DNA here is from genome assembly GCA_025399855.1 of Forbesichthys papilliferus. Lineage (NCBI taxonomy): Eukaryota > Metazoa > Chordata > Actinopteri > Percopsiformes > Amblyopsidae > Forbesichthys > Forbesichthys papilliferus. The sequence goes on from JAODOY010004622.1 coordinate 1,648, forward strand.
TTTCAGAACAGCAGAATAGCCTACACTGGCTATTTTGGCAGTGGGATACACAGATATTACCTTGTCTTATACTTTGCAAAACAATGTATAGCCTAGGTTCTCTGTTTATTGTGTTATGATGACACCTAAGTGGTCACTTCATACAAAACCATATAATGGGGTTGCCCAGAAGAACAAAACGAATTAAATTAAAGGCTAAATGATTCTATTATTAATTTTGAAGTTGACTGCTTTTGCCGAATAGCCTACAGATTGGAACCACCGTAGATTTCATGACTACAGATGTGTACAATGTTAGATCATGTTCATTCAATTTTTTATAGACTCATAGCCTCATTAATTCAGGAGTTATATTAATTTCATCCTTAAATTTAAAACATGTATGTTATCCATTTGTAAGGTCTGCATCCCGCGCACGATCACGGAAGCGCGCGCCATCGCCGACAGCGACTGTTCACCGCTCTAGTGACTCTCTCCCCGTGACTCTCTTCCACGACATCGACATTCCACAATCAACCTAGATCACGTTAACCTGTTTACTAACACCTGTGCACAGTATATTAGATGATCACACTTCCCGCTCTTTGTGAAGTATTGTTTATACATTACAGAACCGTTGTTGACCTTGTTATTCTGAACTCCAGTATAGTCTTTTCACGTTTTGACCAGTATTTCTGTCTACGTTTATTCCGTCTTGCTTGCACCTTGTCGGTACCTCAGCCTGAACAGCCATCTGTGTACAAGTCCCGTTGCCTGTCTGTTTACTCTGACTTTAGCCTACCCCTTTTTGCCAATCGTCTGGACTTCTCTGTTTTTGACCTCTGCCTGTTTCTGTCTACGAGTCAGCCTATTCCTGTATTTTGGTACAATAAACGGTAAACAGCAATTGGAACCTAATCCCCATCTAGTATTACACCATTTTAGTTTTGTAACTGAAAATAGGATTTTCTGTGTTAGGCAAGGGAAATCAGTCATTTGATGTAATTTGAGGTTATTAAGATATAATCAGAAAACTATAATGAAATAATTGAATTGGAATTGGGAGATATGTGAAATGATATACATTTTCCAGGTGGTATGTTTAAATATAGGGTTTTGTGTCTGCTTGACATCAAATGGGTTCTTAAGCTAGTAATATGTTGTCATTTTCATTTAGGCTATAATGCCTATGTCTAACAGCCTCTTTGAGTCTATTCCTAACATTAGTTTGCCTTTGACAAATTAAAGTCCACCAAAGTTATCCTTCTGCAATCTTTCCCTCTTCATGTTATACCTGCTTAGCAGAGCTAGCTAGCACATCGTTTTATTTCCTGGCCGTGAAACAATGTTGACGAGAGCCCTTCAGTGCTCTGTCCCAGGATGCGCTGACATTATTTCATATTCCACAGGAAGAAATTCAGAAGACTGGCGTGGGAACTGCCATGGCTATAGAGACGATAAATGGACACTCCCCTGTGTGTGCAAAGACCATTGCAAGAAGCTGGACAGCTTTCATAACTGCCTTTCATAATACCACATTTTCTGGCTCATGCATACAGTATATGAAGACAACAATGTTTAGCTTGTGGCTGTGGGCAATAGAATACCAATTTGGAAAGAGGAGACAGGACATGGGAAATTTAATCTACTCCCATTTAGCTATGAGTATTTACTATTTAGAGTGTACAGACTCATATAATGTATAGTGCACTGTAAAAAATAGTTTGATATTTTGATATTAACAAATTCACACTTTGCAATATTGTGTATAGTGATATTACTTTGAGAAATCACTTTCACTATCACTTCCTTAGCCTGATAAATGTGTCAAAACAGCACTGAAAAGCTACAGCCAGCATTATTAATATAATAATATACATACAATATACATCCTAACAATACTGTAAAATATGGAAATTATCTTGGAAAGATTAATAACTGGATCATGTACACAGTATAATGTATGAACAGCATGTGTATACAGTATAATGTATGAACAGAATGCATGTGTGTGTGTGTGTTGGGGGAGGGGGGGGTAGTGACACGTTGCCTTAGGAAAATGCTGAGGGCAACTTAGAGAGGTAGCAGATGGCTCACATTAAAAGCAAAGGGCCCTCATGACTGTCCTCAACAGCCCTGCAGAGAAAAGGATAATTAAATGAGAATTTTAATCAGAGTCCTCAAATTAAATGTCCAGCTGGATAGTTCTGCAAGAACCCCCCTAACTACACCTGTACCCAGTCGCCTTCCTTGAGTGTGTGTACCGATGATGAGGCTGAACTCTCTGCTCTGATCAATACACACCCACGTGGATATATCTGAGGTGATGATTACTGCTAAAGCATTCTATTCACAGTTCTGTCAGCAGGAATCACACTGTAGCATCACACAAGAGATTCATATTATTAATGGGCATTGGAATGAAGCAGCTATTAACCATCACAATGAGATGACACATGTAGCCCCATACTGAATTTGAATGTACACCCTACCATAGGTTTCAAATGAACAAAGCTCTATCCACCTGCATACTGATTATAACTTAGTTAACCTATGGACCATTGTACTCCTGGTGGGAGGGTAGGCTACTGTGTGTATGTGGTCCTTAATATGTTAAAGGTACACTCCTCAATTGAGTTAATGTGCTTCCAAACATGATGTTTGATGTTGAGTTCAAATATAAACAACCGTTCTACGGCATCTCTTACACAACCTTTAAGTGTGTTTGACTGTATACTGACCGAGATCTACTTGCAGGAGTTAGACTGCCAAACCTATCTCTCTCTTGCACACACACACACATACACACGCACATGCACACACACACACACACGCACACACACACACACACACACACATACAAACACACAATACCTGCTAACTAGGCTGGCACGCCCCCACGGACACAAAACACGATAAGTGCGATCTCAAAACACGTCCAGTCCCTCTTGGTTACTGTTGCTACGCCTGTCAAGCGTTTGCACCTGACATGGCATATTCATCAATAATATCATGTTCCAAAGGAAATAATAGCAAATTTCTGGAATAATTGCTCTGCAATATGACCGAGAAGTAGACAGAAAGAACTACATTATACTTTTTAGAGCTACATTAGGCATTAATTTGTCAGCAGAGTAAATCAGGGAAACACTCACCAGTCCCAATGCAAGCATCAGGTAGCTAAAGTCATCTAACTAACCCACCATGATTGGTCCGCCAGCAGGGTGGCTGTGCAAACTCTAATGTGAACATGGTTTCCAGACTGTAATCTCAGTGAAAATTAAGATGACAGCAATAGGTGGGCGGAGCCAGGCTAAATATAGCTAGCATGTTGTGGAAAAGTTCCAATTGATAAGTGACCTGTTCTTGTGTGTGTTCACTCTGACATACAGTATACCCTCTTGCACTTTTGGCTTCTGGATACTGCACCCCAAACCACAAGTATAGTTTTGTTGTAAATATATTTTAATTAAAAAGAGACCATTAGTTAAAATCTGCTGATCTATTTGTGTTTTTTGTCACATTTTATATTTTCATATCAAAACACAGTTTGGCTAGTGTAACATGACTGTAACGTTAAGATAGGCCTTTAAAATAAAACAACGTTTTAGTTATCATCCTTGCTATAAGTGACCTTTGTGATAGCTAAAGCTGTTGGCAGAGCTATATGGATGAAGAAGCTGATCTAAAGCCTAATGGAGTGTAAAATCCCCTCAGAAAAATGTCCTCTATTAAAGGTGGTGTCAGCGATGGTAATCTAATACACTTTTTGTCAAATTCAGAGAATATACTCATGGTCTGCTAGCTGTCCGTTCTGTATGCACACTGAAAATATAATATGGCGTTTCTACACAACCCCAGCTCGTAAATGTCTAGTTTTCATTACGACCTGCTGTCCCAAAATGGGTTGGTGCACTATGAAACTGCCAAGCTGACAATGAGTCCCGCTCTGGTCCTGGCTATTATGTTCTCCGGAAAGCATTGCAAATTCCTTCAGTGAATCTGCAGCAAAGCTTAGTTTTTGTCATGGGACGGAGCCCGGCTGCATTGAATTACAATCATATTTTGTGCTCAGCCACAATACATTATAGCTAGTTTTAGAAATATATACTAGACGGTGCGTTTCAAAACATAGTTAAGTTATATTACTGGATCCGGGTGTGTGTGTGTGTGTGTGTGTGTGAGGGTAATAACAAAATAAACGAGACCACCTTTATATGTGTTTAGCGTTGACGATAGATCTACTAGACATAAAATTAGGCTATATGTCTACATTTTGTAATGATTTTCTATAAGGAATCCATGTCATAAGATCCGTTATTATATACCTACGCCAAAATGGCTCTCGTAGCAAATCTGGTCTAAAATATCCACCCAATCCCATTCCCAAAACAACATGTGTCCATACTTCACCAAATCAAACATAATCCCCTCCCTCTCTCTGCCTCCGCCCCGTATTGGATCTCCTGCATGCAGTCTAGTCGGAAAGATTCAGATCCTCGCATGCCTAACATAGCCTACTTCCTGGATAGAAGAATGGGCCGTCTGAAGTCCGATATCCTCGCATTCGACTTTATCTTTCGTCGTGGCGATGGCGCGCAACATCACTAAATAACAATTGCGCGTAATCGACCATAATCGACTACTTTTTCTTTAGTTAAAGGAGGCGATCGATCGCTGGTGGACTCTGTTGAGTTCGGGAATGTCGCTATCTAGAAGACTGATGCCTGCGTGGTCGTCTCAAACTGATAGTGAACTATTTTTACACAGCCGTAGTCTGCGTATAGGCTTTTTGTCAAAGCGAATGACTCTGCAAGTGGAGACGAATAAATAGTCATTTTTTTAAACGGCGTCCGTAGTAGACTGCTCGTTATTGCACCGTATCACATCGCATAGTGTGCATTTAAAATTACCTGCATTGAGTGTATGTGATTGTTTTAAAGCCCAAAACTTTATCACCCGTTGCCTTTTGGTTGCTCTCGATGAGTATTCTAACATGTGGAGAATTCGTGGACCGAATTACTGGTGGATCTTATCCTTGTTATGCTTAGCCTTCTCCAAACAAACTGGCTGTCACCCCGGTAAGTAGCCTACTGTCTGTCTGCAGTTGTATGCTATTCCGTGTTTTATTACATATTTATCAAAAGGGTGGTTGGTACCTAAACGAGTGAATTTACTTGATAACGTCCGTGACATCAACCGGACCCCAACAGTGGCCGATTGAGTCCAGCTTATACTAGCCTACTTGTACACTCTGTTGCTTCACTCTAAACATTTTGAGTTTTCTCTGGCATATAGACATGTTGTCAGGGCCCTGCAACAGTGTATCTATTCTACTAAATTGAATCGTGATCAGATCTGTGCAAAGCTATTTGACGTCATATTCAACCTATTACACACGTAATTACATTGACTCTTACTGTTCCCATAGTATTAGGCTACATATTGTGCGTTAACTGCTTTATTTTGCTATGTTGTTTCATGGTGACGATTGTCAGCGATGTTGGCTTGGGGTGGCAGTGATGTAACAGCCGAAACCCCCCACGATCTGCCCCCCTCTCCCTAAAATGATAACCACATTTCCCGCACTTCCACATATGTCCATTGGCTTTCAAAAACCGCACACGGCACACATACCAATTTTTCCCAAGGCGCGTCACACACAAACCACGAAAGCGACCCTGTTTCTAATGCTATAGATGTTACTTTTTAAGTAAACATTTTATATGCACGATACGCACGACACTTTCTGTAGGCTAGAAGCAACTTAACTAGCCTACTTAAAGATTAAGGTGAGATACATGAATAATCTAAAAAAATAATGAATGTTGGTATTTTCGAAAACTCTTTAATCTTTTTGTTTTAGGTTGTAGTTTGCCTGTTTTGACACACACGCCATCCAGCTTTTTAACGAAGGGTGGTCTATTTCAAACATTTATGTTTGTGTTCCAATTAAAATAGCTCACCCTTTCTGTTTCAGTTGTGTTTTTAATGCTAAAATTAGTTCAGTCTAAATGTAGACTACATCTAAAAATGCCAACAAAATAAAATGTAGGACTATTTTACAGTCGGCTGGATATAGGCTAGGTTATTACATCCAAATTACTAATACAACTTTTTATTTACATTTGATTAATCGTGCTAGTCTTGTGTGTTTGGTAGAGTTTATTGAGCTTGTTTATTCTGCATAGGCTAGTGACCACATAGTATTGTAATGGCTACCTAACTCTTGGAATTTCCTCAGTCAAGAAAGCTTCCAACCCAGAAGGCTTAACGGATTTCCGACACTCTGTTTTAGCGGTGGAAGTGGATGTTCTATAGTCTCCTCCTATTGTTGGTGCCAGGAGTGATTCATGTCAAGGCAATAAGGCACTGTCACTAAAGGACTTATATAGTTTAATTTTAGACTTGGCCATATCAATAAATGTCTCCTGTCCTTGTCATTGTTCCCTTTAAACTGCCACACTCTGATGTGTGTGTGTGTGTGTGTGTGTGTGTGTGTCAGCTTTACTTACTGTTGAAGTGTCAGTCAACATACTCTGAACATAGTCTGAACAGAGCTGACAAAGGACCTTCAAGATCTATTGACTGCTGTTAATGCAGAGCAAGGTACACACTGGGCTTTGCAGTATAGTCAACATTATATTAAGAGAAAAATAAATAATATCTTAGAATAAATGAATAAGCAATCATTAACTTGAAACAATTTGTATTTTATTATATATGAGATATATCTTTTATTATATTGTAAATTATTGTAATTATTTAATTTATCAGGCAATTGACTTGCCTGGTAAAATGAAGGTAAAATGAAAAAAGATATGCTTTTCTGGGAATGTGGGATCAAATTTATGCTGTGGTTTATTATGTGCAGCTGGTTTCTAGCCTAATTCAAAATGCGTATTATGGCTGTTTAATACTTTTGCATAATCCAAGGATATGAAATAACTGGCATTTCTCGTGTTGGTGCATGCAAGCCTGAACTTTTGATGCTAAAGCTTTCATACCTTAATATCAACTTTACATGTATGTTGTGGTACACCATGAGCCTATACCTCCATTAAGTTTAAGTTGCCTACATTTTGGACAAAAATATAAATATTAGTCTATATGAATTACGACTCTACACCTAGCCTATGCTAACTTATTTGACATTTCTTTGAATTGGTGGTCCAAATACAGTAAATCTGATTTCATTCTTTACCAGAGCTGACCCTGATAGTGTAAATTGACTGAACAATTTGAATCAACTTTGATTGGGTTATAATCAGGAAATTATGAATTTAAGAATTTTCATACTGACAGTTTTGGAATGACACTAAGCCATTCAAATATAAATATTTGTATCATATGTTGTATTAACGTTTAATACACTTGTTTATTTATCTTGAGCAGATGATACTGCCAGTATAAGATCAACTCTAGCTGTAATAGCTATCTGCATTCAACCTGACTATTCCCAAGTTGCAGAGTGGATATTTACTTTTTTACCAGGTGTGGTGTAACCAGGCAATGCATAGCATTATGGGATAGCAACCCCAATCTTTGCCCTTGGAGTAGAAATTAAATGAGCTGGGTCTTTACATTTGGAGAAAAAAAAAACTATAGGACTACTACATTTCAGAGAATGACTTCTAACAATGAAAAAGATTCTGTGAATTTAATCATTTTTCAGTGGCTTACATTTTTACTGTGCCTGCCTATGTCAACAATATACAGTATGTTGCAACAGTATATATATATTTTGGCATTGTAAAAAAATTACTGCTGTAAATATTTCTGTCCCTCTTAAGTTCTGAAAATTCCAAGGGAGGGCATTATGCTGAGTTAGCTAGTCTTGTGAGCAGAACAAGGTTCTAGAGACTGCCCTATCGATCCTGTTGACATGCCCCCCTTTGGGTAATGCAAATGTATCTGTTTTTCAACATGAACATTCAAACCCTCCTGGAAGCGAAGTCCTAATTAAATAGGGATTTGAATACCATGGCCTTTTCATTTTGACATTTTCATATTTCAGAAATAAAAAGATTTCTCATGAAAGAAAGCTCTCATATTTATCAAACAATAAAGTAGGCCTAATTACACTTACTATATACATACATGCATACATATACACACATGGTGCAATGGTTTAAGCACCTTTCAGATGAACTGATGCCATTTATGGTTTTTATCATATTCCATCTCAACTCCATTTTAAGTGATGTTGTATTTGTTATTGTCTGTGTCTAAGCGTCACATGACACAAGTGTTTATCACGGCAACCCTCTCCCTAGGTAACTACTAATTAACTAGGGAGCATCCATCTCTACAATAAACAGTTAGCTTAGAGTCAGCAATGGAAACTAGCAATTTATTTCTCATCTGCCTCTCGCATTTAAATATGGCATGCATTAGCTACAGTCTAAATAGTTAAACTGTGTTAGATATGTTTTAAGACCTCAGTGACATTGCGGTGAAACACAAAATCTTGACAGAGTCATTGGGGTGTGACACATCAGGGCTAATTGCATTCAATCCAACTGTGACTGGCCTATGGATGGTAAGGTCACAGTGAAATATTTATACTTTGCTCAATTAAAGAGAAAAGCAATAAGAACATTCAGTTTAGCACTTACAATGACTGCAATAATACGGCCTATAATTTTTGATTATAGGTAATACAGGAATGCATGTATTGGCCTAAGTAAGTACCTTTTAACATGGTGCACTCTATTATTATGGACAAGCTGTCATGTTTATGGGGAATCAGGAATTATAGGTTTACTTGTGCATATTATTCTAAAATTTGTACTTTTGGTAGAACCAGGTCAGGTGCAGCAAATATGTGTGTTAGATATGGTATATCAGCTGGTGGGAGGAGATTACTTATGGGAAAATATAATTTGTTCGGAAAAGGTAAAGACTAGCATTTCCCTGGAAAACATGCGTGCTACCTGGAAACAAAAGTGTATTCCGTTTCTAGAGCAATGCTTTTGGCGTAGGTGTCCCTAGCCTCAGAATATCCATCTGGCTAACAAGGCTATGGCATCCCTAATGTGCTTGTAGTAGAGGGTACATCTTGGGGATATACGGCAGCTTCCCTTTGTATAGTACATGCCATTTTCACTTAGGGGTGTACTCACTTTTTTTGCCAGAGGTTTAGACATTAATGTCTGTGTGTTGTGTTATTTTGAGGGGACAGCAAATTTACACTGTTCTACAAGCTGTACAAT
>JAODOY010004623.1:0-10841 GCA_025399855.1 Forbesichthys papilliferus
CATACACATCATCAGTCCATCGCCAGTGTAAACATACATAGAAAATAGCTTCTTTATTTATTTTATTATTTTAAAATGAAGAAGTAAATACAGTAAATAACATTCTGTTTGCGCATTCTCAATGAAATTTGACCTTGTGGTTTCGCTAGCAAGCTAGCAAGGTCACAATTTTGTGTAGCGACACAACTGCTACCATTTCAAATGCGATTTACAAGCCTGCAAATATGCAATATATGATAAAATGGCCATACATTCTAGACAACGTCACTTGTTTCTTTTTCATGAATGAGCTCAACTCTAAAGGGTATCAGAATTAACCCATTGTTATCTGCAAGTATAAAGTATATTAGAATATATTACTATGATTTTATTTATCCTTAATCATTTACTTACTCTCTATTTGTCTTTCCATCAGGCCAGTGCCGGGGCTCGTGCCAGGGAGGTTATGCCAGCCTCTTGTCCTCTTGTCACTGTTGCTCCTTGGCACTGTCCCCATCCAAAAAAGAGAGCGAGAGAGCATGGACAAAGAGAGAGAGAGAGAGAGAGAGAGAGAGAAGCCAAGAATAAAGGAAAGGAAACAAGGGAATGCACACAGATGCAGGACCCATCTCGTTTACAAATATGCAAATGCTACTGCCTTTGTGATATGCAAATGAGAGATTACAGAGCACTAATTAGGGTCAAAAGAACTGTTCACGTCAATTAGCAGGGAATAAAAAACCATCGCAGCTTTCACTGGCCCCTGGCCCCCAACCCCTGACATGGATATCCCCAGCTTTTGTCTTAAAAAATGGAAACATGAAACAGACAAATAATAGGAGACATGCGATTCATGAGACAGGGTCCTAGCATTTGAATAAGAAGCATGCGCCTTGAACAGGGCAGAGGTCCAGGTTTATTTGAATGGTTGTCTATTTAAGACTCAATAAACATAAGCTTCACATAATGCATGGGTTTGGTTATTTGCCCCTCTGCTCCTTTTCAAGTCATCCTTATTTATTTATTTGAGTTTTAAGTGAAATTAGAAGAAATAATTTTAATATTAATATTCTTATTTTGTGCATGTCACTGTGTTTTGCCCTATAACCCTCATCTCTCCATCTTCCATTCTGTTACTGCTACAATCATTCCACCATTAAACAGAAACAAACACTGAACAATGTCAGATACACTTGTTATTATGCACTGATAATGTGATATTAAAGTGTGATATTATCTGTTGAACTAAAGGGTGTTGTCTAGCTCCTACAACATTCAAACAATTGTGTTGTGTTTATTTCTAATGGGTATTTAATTGTATAATTAGTTATATTAATATTTATAATACTAATTTTCAATTATGCAACAGTTTGAAAAATCGGTCATAAAAATTTCCGGGTGAGAAAATGAGAGGCAGAGACGGAAGACAGACAGCGTTCCCTTGGCAACCCTTCTCCGTACCTGTCTCTGGTCCATGCATGCATGTGCTGGCTGTGTTACATTTGCATTCTAATGGGCCCTCTAGCGGCCCCCGAGGCTGCCTCTCCGCACTACCCAGAGATCAATTAAGGCCAGGGCCCGGCGTCCGCTGTGCCTACCTGGCTGCAAGACCCCCACCTCTCCGATCCCCAGCACTCCACGCACACACAAACACACATATGCGCGCGCACGCACCACACTTCTGTTGCCATGCAAAACACTACATGCACTCCCATTTAAGGTAACACACACATGCACACATACAGTACACACGCAAACATCATCCTCCTCATGCTCTACATGCGCACGCAAACACACACACACTCAGTATCTCATCACTTCTGTGCGGCTTATCTGCAGAGCTTTTCCAGGTGTGTGTGTGTGTGATATTGCAGCCTTGTCGCCGGGAAAAGCCCGGCAAAGACCGGCTTGTGAAACATACGTCTTTGTGACAGAGCTGGCTGTTGGTCAGATTCTCCCAGCTGCCAATCACAGTGCTTATAAAGGCACAGATATTCAACAGGGGATGAATGACTTATCTAAAGATGTTCTGCTGCAGAGAGAGGTGTGCCCCACATGTTGCATGTGAGTGTATAGCAGCCTTGTTGGCATTCGTCAGCTCACACTGTCTGCCAACAACGCCGCTGTGGCTCCGCCTCCCTCCTATGTTTGGGTTATATATTCGTAGGTGCGTCGTTTATCCATTATCCATTTTACTCACTAGTACAAACAAACAAACATGCTATTGATGTGCAATTGGATGTAACGTCTGGCTAGAGTGTGACTATGAGAACATCTACACACGATTGTCCTTGACCTTAACAGATGCTGTTGGAGTATATATTGAAATGTAGTCTGCTATGAACAGTTTTGCCTCTCTAGAGAACATTTCCACTTCTTTGCCTGAGAAATACCACAATAATAACTGTTTTTAGTTGGTGTTTCAGTAAATTATGTCGTTTTATTTGTGTTTGTGTGTCTTTTTTGCGGTATAATCTATATTAGCATTACCAATAAGACAAACCAGATCAAAACACATTTGGTTTGAATATGTTGAAAATACACTGTATTTTCTTTGCATGTATATCAATGGAGAGGCTGTTAGAAGCTTTAATTTAGGAGTTCCATGTAGTCCTGTGTTTGCACCATGCATGTGAGTGTGTATTTACGGTGTGAGATGCCATCTACATTCTCTACACATATACATATACATATACTGTACATGTACATATACATATACTGTACATGTACATGTACATATACCTTCATATAAGTAGCAAAACACCAGTGCATATTCTCCATATTCACCCACACAAAGACTGTCTTTTCTCTGAGACAATAAAAGGGGCTCCCAGACAATGCAGGTTTCCCACCAGTGACTCCTGGCCCCTGATGGGCCCCTTGGCCTGGGCTGGGGGGTTGGAAAAGGCCCCCGATCCCACAGGCTCTCTTGTCGTCTGAGGTCCTCAGGTCCCTCGCTGTCTCCCAGCAGCTGTCAATCAAACAGCACAGATGGAGGCATGCAGGGGGAAAATGTTAAAGAGAGAAACAGTTGCCAGTGTGTCTGAGAGAGAGAGAGAGAGAGAGAGAGAGAGAGAGAGAGAGAGAGAGAGAGAGAGAGAGAGAGAGAGCAGATGAGATGTAAGTGGATCTTTCGTTGTACACTTATACTTATCCAATGATAATGAATAAGTAAAATTAATCACTTACATTTTTTAAATTACTGATCATGAGAAAAATGAATGATCATGTCAAACAAATAAGTGCTATTTACAATCTGTAAACATAATTTGAATATATATCTTTGTTCCTTATTATTAAAAATGCCATTGCTTTTTTACTGCTTGGTTAACAAACAGTATTCATCCATTAAAATCAAATTTTGAACTCAGATATGTAACTTGACCACCATTGTCTTGTATGTATTCTTAACTTTTTTTACTAACTCAATGGAGGCTTACATGGAATAAAGTATCATACAGTTATAAATTCTAAATGAATAAGAGAAATTATTTCAATATTACAAAAATGTACACTCAGCCAGAATGCTAAATAAATGTATGGCTAAATATTTAATGTATAACACATCATTGTGTCAATGTACAATATTAAAAAATCTCAAACTTCATTTTTTAAATTAATTTAAAACATTTTTTTTGGCTAATAGAAAAAGTACACTGAATTTTACAACTGTTTAATCTTACTGTATACAGGTGGTCTAAAAGGATACTCTCCATAAAAAAATATATGTTTCTTGGCCATGTACAGTAAACATTAATATATTTGACCAATATGAAGTATATTTATATTTATCTTAATAAATTACAATTTAAAATATGTTGAAAATATTCCACACAAATTCTCAAATCATTGCTTTATCCTGTAAATTCTACCACAAACAATGGAGTCATAATTTGTGTTATCCACCAGGTTGAAAGGAAAAACATCTGGAAGTGGAAATGTGAAGTCATTGTACACATTATTGGACTTTGGAGGCCTGCTGATCACTACTATTGATCCCTGTCTCTCCAGTCAATTAGATCAATGGGGCATCTGTAGCTCTGCTAAACCATGTGTTGACACTCTCTCATCCCTTCATTTATACAGCAACACATGTTGCCAGTGCACAGATGGTAACCTACACAGTCTTAGTGCCTGTAGAAAGTCAATAACCACACTGATGTTAAATGCTATATAAGGTATCAAATTGTAGTCAACATTTACTGAAATGTAAATAGACGTGAAGATTTCGGTTTATTGCCATACATTATTTCAAGATTATACGTAAATGTATTAACATTCCAAATTTTGTGTGTTTGTGTGCGAGAAAAATTATATACAAATCTATAATTTATATAGGCTGTTTATGAATAGAAGATGAATTAATTAATTAGTAATTCATCTGATAATTAATTAATTAACTTTAATCTAAGAGAACAAAACATGTAATCTTTCTGTTTTTATTTTGTATTTTTATGAACGTTTGTATTTCAAGGCGATGTAAACAGGAAGAAGTGCTTTCTGCTACATGGACAATAATCCAAGATTTTCCACTTTGATGAGACTGGTTAATACACATCAAATGAAGCCGGCGTTATTAGTAGCCAATAATTTGTCCTGCTCTGCACAGTGGAGACATCAGCTAGAGTTAGAGTGTGTCCAGCTGCAGTGTTAAGGCAACACACTGACCACATGCCTGCAGTGTCTGTACCCTGACCTCCCTGAACTTTGCACACGCACGCACACACACACACACACACACACACACACACACACACACACACACACAATACCCCCGCCCCCTTTAGGACAGGGCCTGCACCATTACCCTGGGAGACTGACCCCCCCCCCCCACACACATACACACACACACACACACACACACACACAGACACACCACCCTCAGCTCTCATACTCTCTTTCTGGACCCATTGTTTACTTTCACTCTCCTCCACAGCCCTGACGAGTCCAGCAGGGGTGTGTGTGTGTGTGTGTGTGTGTGTGTTGGGGTGGGGGGGCCTCGGAATGGTTACGTTATTGTCTGGTGGTAGGCCCCTCACACCCACCCTCTCTCCCCCCCCCCCCCCCCCGACCCAGCCTGACCCCATTCACAGCCCCTCAAAAGCGCCATCTGTATGGCCCAAACAGTCGAGATGGGGGAGGGAGGGCAGGACGGATGGGAGGGTGAAAGAGGAGAAGAGGAGGAAGGAGAAAGGACGTGATGGACAAAGACAACGTGAGGACAGAGAGAGACATCTGCGCTGTTGGACTACTTAACACTGTTATGGTTTATTATCCTCGCTCTTTTGTGTTTCTGATAACTCCTCTTCATCTTATCACCTCCTCTCCTCCTTACTTGCCTCTCCTTGTCTTCGTATTCCTCCTCTCCTTCACACCACCCCTCCAACTCTTCCCCTCAATCCATCCTTCATCTCGGGGTCCCAGCGGAGCGGCCTGGGCCCCGGAACATTCCGGGGGCCTCTTGTACGGCTTGCATGTGCGAGGAAGGCGGGTCTTTCCCATGGGGGGGCCTCTAGGTGAAAAACTGGGACTAAAAACCTCTATGGGGTCCTTGGGACGCCATCTGTCTCTGTCTCTCCCTCCCCCCCCATCCCTCGCCAAATCCATCCCTCTCTCTCTCTCTGTTGCCGCGCCACCCCGGTGTGCTGGCTCACCCAAGAATGCAGCCCCTTGACCCCACCCCAGCCCAGCATCACAGTGTGGTTCTCTCTCTCTCTTCCTCCAGTCACAAGCACTCCCCATCCATCATCCCTCATTGGCACCAGTGGCAAAAACAAAGTTAGACGCTCGTGAAGATCCTGTAGTGAGGAAAAGGATAACGCCACTTTAATTGCTGGCCATGACCTCAAATTATGCAACATGTAACTAGTTTGATATTTGATCGCTGAGAGGATGAAGTGAGCCAAGTAGGACATTTTCCGGTAAATAAAGTGTTAATAGGCAAACAATGACTTGATCAATCAACACATTGTTTGGTATTGACAGAGACATTATATGGCTAAGTGTGTAACATCAAGTGAGACACTTATTTTGAAATATGTTTTGAGTTCAGAATATAATTGTTAATATTTCAAATAATGCTGGAAATATCAATGAAATGTGAATCAATTGTTAAAAACATTGATCTTCAGACTTCTAGTTTTAAATATATACTGGATTAAATAATATTAGAATTACTGCGAGGCAATAAGCCAAATATCATACATAACAGTGGGTGATGGGTGCATGTGGCATAGACCGTTATTTAAAAGGAAACGTGTTCAGCAGCCACCATAGCACCACACCACTGTCTTAGTCCTGGGCTGTGGTAAACAACCATGAGGTCATCTCTTACCATGGGAACCCTAAGCAGCTCTCTCCTCTGCAACCAGGGGAAGGCCCAGCTGTCATTTGGCCTGGCTGGTCACAGTCATGGTGTGGGCTGCTGGGACCCCAACGGTCAGAGGGGTCGGAGGGATCTGTGGGACGGTAGGAACGCCCGTTCACGTGGGAACCGTGGTGGAGGCAGACAGCCAGACCAACTAATTGTACAGCCTCCAAACTGCCGCTGTCAGGCCGAGAGACCCCCACCCTCACACACTTCACCCTCCCCACCTTTGCAGCCTGTCGCCGTTGCGTTTTTTTGCACCCCTTTTGCTGTGAAACTCCCACAGCCCCCACCCTGCCTCTCCAGGCAGACACACACCCCACACCAACATACACACACATACGCAATCTCTTTCTACAGACACGCCCCCTGTCAATCACAGAGCGGCGGGCAGTCACAGACACTGAGCGGGGGGGAGGCACATAGAAAGAAAGAGAGAGAAAGGGAGGAAAAGCCAGGAGGAAAAGCAGAGCGTCAAGACCCTGTGTGACTCCCCCCAGCCCAGAGCCAGACCCCTCTGTGGACGGAAGCACAAAGACATGGATGAGAGAGAGAGAGAGAAGGAGAAAGGGAGAGAGAGAGAAGGGGAGAGGGAGAGAGAGGGAGAGAGAGGGAGAGAGAGAGAGAGAGGGGGGGGGGAGAGGGAGAGAGAGGGAGAGAGAGGGAGCCAAGGCGGGGTGTAAGGGGTGTCAGGAGGAGAAGCTCAAGTGTCCCCATTTTCTCACTGACCGACCAGAACAAAAGGTCCGAGTGGGAGGGAACACCCCAACACCCCCCACCCCCACCCCCCCTTCCCCCCCGCGCGAGCGTACACGCACATGCATGCACACAAAACTGTCTGAGGTCACCCCTGTTGTGACCCTCCCCGATTGTTTCCCATCACTCTGCCAGCTATGATTGTTGGTGACTGGTTAAATGGGCGACCCCCCTCCCCCCACGCTGCCCCACACTCATAAAAACACGATATAATAGAGAACAAATAAAGAAGGAGTTGTGTGTGTGTGTAGGGGGGGGGGGGGGGGAGGGGGGTGGCGGGGCGGCGAGTACATGTGTAGAAAAAGTAACAGTTAGAGGATTTGTGGACCCCCAGTCATGGCATTTTCCCCTCTCTCTACTAACTGACTGTTTGACCCACAAAAAAAGAGTTTCTCAACCCCCCCTCCCCCCTTTGAAGAGAAGGAGGGGGTGAATGAATAGGTTTCATCCTAAACTGTGCCTATTGTACAGTGAAAGTGTAGCTGCACCCTAAAATGTGTTTTTGAGCTGTACATGAAGTAAAAGGATTGATCTGTGACACACATCAATGCTGGTTGTTATTAATTTGATGTGCTAAAAACAGAACGTCATATCCTTTAAAAATCACACCAGGACCTGGCTGGCTTTAAATGGTACACACAATTCAAATGTTAACGTTCATGGGGTCCCCTTCTCAGACCCTCCCCTCACTCAGCTCCTTGTAGTGGGTGGAGTCAGGCTCAGAGCTGGGGTGCAGATACACTTTAAGGAATATAATAGTCCTGCCTAAGCAGCTGTTTGATTAAGGAAACAATCAGAATACAGCTCCTTCAACTGTATATTTGTGTAAATACCAATGAACCATAAACAAAAATGATGATCTACTTAAAACCAACACACTGGCAACATATTACTTGTTACCAATGGTATGTGTTTAAAGAGATAAGTGTTTAAAGACCTGTTCCTGATCAATTATGCAAGCATAGCCTCCGCTACCCTCACAACCAAACAGCTGCCCTGTTTCTGAATGGGATACCTCTTCCTTTAATTGGACAAATGGCTTGCTTAATTGATCATTGATTTGTGATCAATAGGGAACATGTGTTTGTGTGCTTTACAAGGCAAGTGATTGAAAGCCAGCTATAAAGTCAGCCAGATAGTTTGACAGATGCCAATGGGTAGTGAACAAAACAGTGTGAGAGAGAGAGAGAGAGAGAGAGAGAGAGAGAGAGAGAGAGAGAGAGAGAGAGAGAGAGAGATTTTTCAAATGAAGTTAAATTTTGTTGTATGTTGCATTATTTGTGATAAACATGTTTTTTTCAGGAGGGATGTATTATATACAGATAATAACAATAATAGCGATAGAATTTAGCAGATGGATTCAAACTATCAAACAAATTGTCGGACTTCCTGCAGTAACTCTAGACCCCCTATGGTCACAGATACAAGCTAAGATCTTTGGTTACTGTATTAGTGTAGTAGGGGCTATAATACTGATAATACAACATGTTTCTACTAGTCAAAATTTGCTACGTGAATCTCTTAAAGAATTCTAGTTAGTCTATACTAACCAAAACATGTATTTGCTGTCAATCACTTTAGATGGAAGCAGTGGGGGGGGGGGGGTGGTGGTCAGTGAATGTTAGCTAACTAATGCACTATACACTTTTTTTTTCAAATTCAGCAAATATCTACGGACATCTGTTAGCTTCCTCTTCCCTGTCTGCTGAACATTTAATCAGGTACTGAAGAACACAAACAAAGTGGTGCAGACCGCACACAACAATACCGCAGCCTTGGCAATGTGTGTCTATATTGGGCGGAGCTTCTGAGGGAGGCAGGAAGCACCCTATGGCATTGAAGGGAGATTGTTTTGATGAGTTAAATTATCAACAAGCTTTCTCCAGCATCCCTGACTCTACCTTTAAGCTAATTTGTATATTTCATTATATTATTCATCAAGTTCAAGTGACTATACTGAACCTACTCTACTCTTTTTTAATTTGAAATAAGTGAATCGCATATGTGCTAAATTGTCAAATCTTTACTTCCTCATCTACTGAAACAGTGTCTTTATTTCCCTTTACCTCTCGTATCCACAAGCAACTTAAAGATACTTAAATCTCAGCCATTTAAACACGTGGCCCACTCAAAGCGCACATATTAACCAAAGCTTTTAGGTCTAATTACATTGGCAATACTCCTTTTGTGGTATATCCATGAAGAGTGATTTAAAAAAGCACAAAATGCAAATGTGGATGTTTGTCATCCTACCCAACCACATAATTTGTGGAGTGTGCATGTGTTTGAGTGAGGTGCGTGCACGTGCGCTCACGACACCCTCTCGTCTCGGTGGCTCTTCAAAGGCGTTGAGTGGGCACCCTTTGTGGTGTTCCCCCCCCACATTCTTTTGTCTTAGCGTTTCCATATTTAATGGCGCTGCCTCAGATAGTGACGGCTACCTGAGGCTTTGGGATGGGATGGGGGGGGCTGAGGCCAACTCCAAGCCCCCTTCCTCTCCCCTTAGCCCTTTCAAGACAATATTTGAGCAGCAGATCAAAGGCAGCCACTGATGTCCCTTATTCTCTGTACGCGCACGCACGCGTACACGCGTGTCTGTGCTCGTGCCAATTTCCAAGCCACCCACTTCAAAACACAGATGTCCAATGTTGACCGATTGCAAACCTGTGTGTGTGTGTGTGTGTGTGTGTGTGTGTGTGTATATATTATTTTCACAAAAATTCCTGATCATAGATTTGGTTTCCTAATACAGTTCATATATGTTTGTTACATTCACCCATGCTTATACTGTATGTGAATAGAAGCCCAAAGAATTGTCTAATGAGACACTTTCAACTGGACTTTGTATAACATTACTCTTATTTAGCGATTGCTGTATAACAGCTGCAGTGCTTGTACTTATTAATTACTAATAGTAATAACTAATAAATTCAATTGTTTCTGGGTGTGTTGAGGTCAGAAGTCACATTTTGAACAATAAGTAATATAAATTAAAAAGACAAATACAATACACACTTATGCCCTTATTACTGTTATCACTTCATCACATGTGTGACAAACAGTATGTTATGTGTTTGTCAGAGACCTGTATAAACATGCAACTGAAATCTCTATTGAACAGCCTTCTCAATCTTTCTTAGAACCTAATTGCAGTCAATTAAGGTACGATAAATCCTCAAAAAACAGCTATTGATAGAGCCATTGCGTATTACAGTTTTTTACGATTGCTTACACACTAAAATGTTATATAACACCAAGTTAGTGAAACCTTACTCAGGTAGCAAAACTAAAGCCCAGATCTGCAAAACTATAAGCTTATTCTCAGCCTCACACCTTTTGCAAAACACTAGACACAGTGATTTGCAAAATACTAAACACACACAGGCTACATTAGACACAGAAATCCAACACAATGTCTCTTCTTTGCAATTTTAAAACATTGCTTTCTAAAATGCCACACTTGTGAAACAATTGGTCAAACATGATCATCAAGTGTACAGACAATTATTTGTGTAACTCTAAACTCACCAATCATGTGCGAGCGCTATAAAAAGGCAACAGGTGAGTTTACCTGGCGTCAACAAAAATGGATGGTAATGTTCCAGGAAGAGGAAGAGGAAGATGGAGAATGAGAGGGGGTGCACGTGGAGGAAGAGGGGTATGGAGAGGGAGAGGGAGACCTAGAGGACATGGACAAAGAAGACAAGGACCAAATGTATGAAATAACATTAGAGCAACA
>JAODOY010004624.1:0-10840 GCA_025399855.1 Forbesichthys papilliferus
TTGTGATATGTTGTGATATGTTGTGATATGTTGCGATATATATTGCGATATATTGTGATATGTTGTGATATGTTGCGATATATATTGTGATATGTTGTGATATGTTGCGATATATTGTGATATGTTGCGATATATATTGTGATATGTTTAGATATATATTGTGATATGTTGTGATATGTTGTGATATGTTGCGATATGTTGTGATATGTTGCGATATGTTGCGATATATATTGTGATATGTTGCGATATATATTGTGATATGTTGAGATATATATTGTGATATGTTGTGATATGTTGTGATATGTTGCGATATGTTGCGATATATATTGTGATATGTTGCGATATATATTGCGATATATTGTGATATGTTGTGATATGTTGCGATATATATTGTGATATGTTGTGATATGTTGCGATATATTGTGATATATATTGCGATATGTTGTGATATGTTGCGATATATTGTGATATATATTGTGATATGTTGTGATATATTGTGATATATATTGCGATATATTGTGATATGTTGTGATATGTTGCGATATATTGTGATATATATTGTGATATGTTGTGATATGTTGTGATATGTTGCGATATATTGTGATATATATTGTGATATGTTGCGATATATGTTGTGATATGTTGAGATATGTTGCGATATGTTGCGATATATATTGTGATATGTTGTGATATGTTGCGATATATTGTGATATATATTGTGATATGTTGCGATATATATGTTGGGTACAGAAGAGCTAGTTACTCTGTTTAATACCACTGTTGCAAATATACTTGATGCTGTTGCCCCACTCAAACTTAGGCCACCAAAAGTAAAAACCCAACCTTTGCTTAACAGTGAGACTCGTGCTTTTAGACAAGTGTATAGGAAAGCAGAAAGAAAATGGAAAAAGATAAGCTCCAAGTGTCCTATAAAATACTGAGAGATTGCTTAGCGTCCTATAAACTACTTGTAAAAACATCAAAAGCAAAGCACTTCTCAGATATTATTGCTAAAAATGCACATAGCCCTAAAACCTTGTTTAGTGCAATCAACACTGCACTAAACCACGTTACTGTGCTCCCTGATACTACTGTTGGAAATACAGAACCATTTCTGAGCTTCTTCATCAATAAGGTCGGCATTATTAGATCTATTATTTTAGCCACTAATTATGACCTCTTTAATTTAGTGTTATGCCCTGCTTCCTTAAATTGCTTTGATCACTGACTGATATCGTCTCACACATGAAGCCTACTTTTTCACCTACAGACATTGTCTCCTCACGTCTCCTGAAAGTGGTATTAGATATTGTTGGTCCTAGCCTTTTGGCCATAATAAATAGTTCCCTCTTGAATGGCATTTTTTCCGGCCAATTTTAAACATGCTGTTGTTCAGCCTCTTATTAAAACACCCAGTCTAGACCCTACAGATTTGAATCATTTTAGGCCTATCTCCAAATTATCATTTATGTCCAAAATACCGGAAAAGGTTGTTCTTCCCCTCTTCATTTCTAAGTGAAAATAATGTGTTGGACACCTTTCAGTCAGGCTTCAGGATACACCATAGCACAGAAACAGCACTTCTTAAGGTGCTGAATGATTTGATGCTATATGGGGATTCTGGAAATTCTGCTGTTTTAGTTTTGCTTGATCTGATGATATGTTGTGAGATATATTGTGATGTATTGCGATGTATTGTGATGTATTGTGATATATTGTGATGTATTGCAATGTATTGTGATGTATTGTGATGTATTGCGATATATTGTGATATATTGCGATGTATTGCGATGTATTGCGATATATTGTGATGTATTGCGATGTATTGCGATATATTGTGATGTATTGCGATGTATTGCGATGTATTGCGATATATTGTGATGTATTGCGATGTATTGTGATGTATTGCGATGTATTGCGATGTATTGCGATATATTGCGATGTATTGCGATGTATTGCGATGTATTGCGATATATTGTGATGTATTGCGATGTATTGCGATGTATTGCGATGTATTGTGATATATTGTGATGTATTGTGATGTATTGCGATGTATTGCGATACTGTAAGTAAGGCGATATATTGTGGACAACTGGGAAGGGTTTGTGTGTGTGTGTGTATACTAATCCCCCCCCCCCCCCTCCCCAGTGTGGACAAAAAAGGGGTGTACCACTACCTGGTGAAGTGGAGGGACCTGGCTTACGACCAGTGCACCTGGGAGAGGGATGACATGGACATCCCTGACTTTGCCATGTACAAGGCCAGCTACTGGAGACACAGGTCAGAAATGTATTTAATCAAACATTTTCACCGGTGTGGCAGGCTACGTAACGTAACGTAGACATAACGTCTAGGTAGCCTAGCTAGCACATGTGTTTACAGCGCACCGTGCAAAATGTGCAACTTGTAGGCCGGCAGATTAAACATAATCAAACACTCATCAACCAATCATAAGACTGAGTATGAATCTGCCTCACCAAGTTTATTACAGTAAAGAGTGTGACCTGCACATACACGATATAAAAGATGGAGCGTAATATGTTTTCTATCGTCATATTATATATATCTTCATTTTGCACAGCGGTACCCTTTAAGCACATTGATGTACTGTATTTCACATAAATGTACGTTACATAAGTAAAAACCTGTACAGTAGCTTTTGTGCCTATCTGTGTACCTTTAGGGTACCGCTCCAGGGACAACCTTGTACTTTTTTTTTCTGAGAGTGTGCATTAGCGGCTTGACCGACAGATGAGTGGCAGGCGGTATGGCTCCGTGCGTGCGTGCGTGTGTGACGGTGATGTTGGCTGCTTTCCAGAGACGAGGTGACGAAGGAGGGCCCAGACAAGCCCAGGAAGATGAGGGGTTTCCGGAGCCTGGAGGGGGACGACGACGAGGCCCCGGGCTCACCTGTCAACGACGTGAGTGACAGCAACTGTCACACCGACTCTGTAATGTTTGACGTGTTCAGTCAACTGTACACTGTAGCTGCAGCACGCGTGTTTCTTGTTCTTATCACAATGTTCTGTGTCTTCGCCCAAGTACCTGTTTTAAATGTCGTCATTTTATCTGATGAGGACAGGTCTTACACTGTGTCTAACCATTTTACATTTTGCACTAGGAGAATAACATTGACCACAAATTGTAATAACCGCAAAATGAATTAATCCTAAATATTTGCTATTGTAGGAACAGCAGATTTTGTCTTCACATACGATCTCAGCTGTAAAGAATGTAACTCAACGGACGTGATGGATAAACTTATTAGAGGGTGTTTTGAGCTATTTGGTCTAATTGTGTCCCTGCTCTGGTGGGCGGAGATATGTCCCAAAAATAACCAATTATAATCAGTTAACAGATGTCAGTCATGTGTCAGTTGTCCCACCCTAACAGGGCCAAAACAACTGACGTGAAGCGTGCCAGGGAGATGTCAATCAAGCCTCAGTAACTCTAAACACCCCTCTCCCTTCCCCTTCCCCGCCAGCCCACGATAAAGTACGAGGAGCAGCCCGACTTTGTGACGATGACAGGCGGGACCCTCCACCTCTACCAGCTAGAGGGTCTGAACTGGCTGAGGTTCTCGTGGGCGCAGGGGACTGACACCATCCTGGCCGACGAGATGGGCCTGGGCAAGACCATTCAGACCATAGTGTTCCTCTACTCGCTCTTCAAAGAGGTGTTTGGGGACCTTAGACGTATTCTGTCATGACGACAGCACCACCTGGTGGTGTTTTTTCTGAACAGCACACTGAAAACAGCACAAATACTTATTGATGTTGTAGTCAGCTATGGCAAACTATTTGTTAAGATAATACACATTTTGTCAAATTCAACAAATATCTCCTCGCACTTCGCTAGCTTGACGTTCTCCTGTGCGTGTTGAAAAAAGTTATCTATGTATTTCGATGTGTGGGCAGCGAAGGGATACTGTTCTTCCTGAACAAGATGCTGAAAGCTTTTCAGCATGTAGGTTGTTTATCAGTAACGGACATCACTCTGACTGAAGCAATCAGATGAACACTAATAATAATAATAATAAACTAAATATAAAATAAACTAAATATTTATATAGCATTACCATGTTTGTTTCCATAGACATTATGTAATAGATAAATCATTAGCATGTTTAGCATAGCATATTTTTGCTAAATGAAAGTATAATATTAGTTAATAGAGGTAGTTAAGGAAATGTTAAGAGTTAGTGTGTATATACATACACTACGTGATTAAGAAAGAACATTGTATGTGGGCTTTGGAATGAGCTCTTATAAATAATCTATGCTGTATTTTCACATTAGCATGTCACATAATATCCATTAAGACCTCAAGGAACTGTGTCAGCATGTGTAAAAGTGGCATAATCTGTCCCCTTTCAAATGTAACCAGCTCTGACGAAGGCTCTATAGCCGGAGTGATCATCAAAATAGTTCGGTGAAATATAACCACTCTGTCCGACCTTTTTTTTTATTACTCAGCACGTATAAGGTAAAATCACTTAATTGTTTTCACCATTCATGTTTTATAAAATGTCTTCCTACCTCTCGTGCAGGGCCACACAAAGCGGCCGTTCCTGGTGAGCGCCCCGCTCTCCACCATCATCAACTGGGAGCGGGAGTTCGAGATGTGGGCGCCCGACTTCTACGTGGTGACCTACACCGGCGACAAGGACAGCCGCTCCATCATCCGAGAGAACGAGTTTTCCTTCGACGACAACGCCGTCAGGGGAGGCAAGAAGGCCTTCAAGATGAGGGTGAGAGAATAAACCACATTTAAAGCTCCAACCTCAACCTGTTTTATATGTTTTTTATTCTAATAATAATAATGTTGCTGATAAGACATCTATTGCCATGTGATAATGGGGATTAAGGGAGTCCAAATGGCCTTCAAGGTGAGGTTAAGGAGACGAGAATGCCGAAGAGTGGAAACGCGTGAAGAAAATAGATATTACTTTTTTAAAGCTGCAATAGCAACCTATTTTTTATAACTAGTGTATTGTGTCATGAAAGCCTTTTCGTTTGTGCTTGACATGCGCGTGACTTAGTTTTCCTGTTAAAGGAGCCATTCCATGCCCCTTTTCACATGTTGACAGAGTTCCTTGACTTCTCAATGCAAAGTAGATGACAAGCTTGGTTGACAGTAGATTATGTGGAATAGCAGCATCACTCTTTTTCGGTGACATGTCACTTTAAAATAAAGCAGCCACTGCCCACCCCACCCCCTTACCCCCCACTTCCACATAGCTGTGTTGACGTGAGGCTACGGCTGATTGACTGCTCACAAAAGCGGCAAACCGCGCTTTGAACATGTCGTTATGGGTTTGAACCCCGTGTGGTTTATTTTCACCAGTGTTTTCAAGGGGTTAACATTGCACATTGCTTCGCCTCGCCCGTCAGACTACAGTAAAGGATACCTTCCTTCCTCGTGTACATTTTTCCTGCCTTCTCCTACTTCCTTCCTTCCTCTCCTCTCCTCATCCTCCTCCTGCAGAGGGAGGCTCCCATTAAGTTCCATGTGCTGCTGACCTCCTATGAGCTGGTTACCATTGACCAGACGTCGCTCAAGTCCATCGAGTGGGCCTGCCTGGTGGTGGACGAGGCCCACCGTCTCAAGAACAACCAGTCCAAGGTAGACCAGCCTGTGTGCGTGTGCGGGTGTGTGTGTGTGTGTGTGTGTGTGTGCGCATGTGTGTGTGTGTGTGTGCGTGTATGTGTGTGTCGGTCGGCCTGCTATTGGCTTTATTATGTACAATAAGGGGGATGAACATGATATACATGACTACATATAACCCCTATATAGGTGTGTGCGATGTGCTATCCATCTATACCTTTGATCAATGTAATTCATCCCATTGATCTTAGTAATTAGTCATGAATAATTATAGTTATATTCGTAGTAGTATTAGCAGTATGCTACTGTTAATACTACTAGATACACGTGGAGAACACTCTGTGTAAATATCTGCGTTGGTGTACAAACAGCCTAAAAGGGACAGTGACACCTTCTCTTTGCCCTGGGGGGCTGGATCGTCTAGTGGTCTGTGTGTTGGGCTCCCAGCCGGAAAAGGTCATGGGTTCAATCCCTGGCACTGACCTACCTGCAAGCATCCTTGAGCAAGACGCCTAACTGTGGTTGGTCGCACCTTGCATGGCTGCGATCACCATCGGTGTATGAATGTGTGTGTGAGGCGGCATACTGTAAAGTGCTGTGGATAAAGGCGCTGTAGAAAACCCTTTCATTCACCTTCTCCCCACCCGCAGTTCTTCAGGCGCCTGAACGACTACAAGATCGACCACAAGCTCCTGCTGACAGGCACCCCGCTGCAGAACAACCTGGAGGAGCTCTTCCACCTACTCAACTTCCTCACCCCCAACCGCTTCAAGTACGCTATCCGAGACCTCTCTGTCGCTCTTCCAGTATTAGCATAGTTTAGAGAAGTGGTTCTCAAGCTTTTTGTGGCTTCTGTATCTGTACCCCCTTTACAATATAGTACCCCTTTTCCAGACATACTGTAAAGACATAATATTATACAGTGCATATACATATAGGCTATGCTCAAATACTGTAAAAGGAATGTTGAATAAGCCTAAATACAAGTAGAAAATACAAACACTACTGTTGTTCTTAACAAAATTGTTACAACCTGTAGTACTTGCATCCAATTTAGGTAATGTACCCCAAGAGGTATCAAGTACTGTAATTCTTGAAAATTACCGTTGTCCTGAAATAAATACTCTTCCCCTTAATTTAAACAAACCAAAAAAAAAAAAGAAAAAGGTTTAATAACATAATGGAAAAGTGCTTTTATTTATGTCCATACTATGTTGCCCCTTCCCCCCTGTTGCCCAGCAACCTGGAGGGTTTCCTGGAGGAGTTTGCCGACATCTCCAAGGAGGACCAGATCAAGAAACTGCACGACCTGCTGGGCCCCCACATGCTGCGCCGGCTGAAGGCCGACGTCTTCAAGAACATGCCGTCCAAGACGGAGCTCATCGTCAGGGTGGAGCTGAGCCCCATGCAGAAGTAAGGAGAGGATTGCTTTACGTCCCAAAACTTGAGGGCAGGTTTGAGAGACATTGCTTTCTTTCATCAAACATCAACCAAAACCACACCGTTTTACCATATCCAGACAATTTAAATACTGACTGAAAACGGACGTTCAAATTTCCAAGCGTCCTTGAACTAACCATTTTTACCAAAATCACATACATGTAGAAATGAATAAAATTGAAGAAAAAAAAAAAACGGTTTAAATGAACCACCAGACCCTGAAATAAACTACAATTAGCATATGACTCAACGCACAACGGCGCTGTCCGACGCTCCAATTTTTTTTCTATGTACAAAGTAGTCTCAACGCACAACGGTGCTGTCCTGCGCTTCTATAGAGTTTAAGGCAGTGTAGG
Organism: Forbesichthys papilliferus; assembly: GCA_025399855.1. Classification (NCBI taxonomy): domain Eukaryota; kingdom Metazoa; phylum Chordata; class Actinopteri; order Percopsiformes; family Amblyopsidae; genus Forbesichthys; species Forbesichthys papilliferus. The sequence goes on from JAODOY010004624.1 coordinate 7,404, forward strand.
ACGATTGAAAGTTTTAAAAAATGTTGTCACATCTAGGGAATATCTCCCCATGGTTTACCAGCTGCTCGTTCTATGTGCGTGCTGGAAAGATAATCTGGTGTTTCTACACAGCCCTGGCTCTGTAAATGGGAACACAAACAAAGTGGTGCGGACCGCACCGCACAACACTATCCCAGCCTTGGCAATATGTGTCCTATGTGGGGGTACAGGACGCACGTCGCACGCTATATGGCATTGAATGGAGAGGTGTTTTTGTTTACGGAATGGTCTCTCCACCATATGGAGTTTTCCATGTTTAGCATTCTAATACTGTAGCTAGTTGCAATGTTTGCTCTTTTTAACTGGCATGCCAACAGTCAATTTTGGCAGTTGAAAAGCATCGACAAAGGCAGGCAGAATTCACAGTAGCTTGTTTTGAGTTATCGCCGGAGATTGTGCATACAAGTGGGTCACATGCTCTGGGTGGAGGGTGTTTGGACAGACGTAGGGTATGGGGTACAATGGACCTTTCGTCAGAGTGTGATTGACAGGCAATATGACTAATCAGAAGGCCAAAATAGGTTGCTACGCACCGCACTGTCGGATAAACAAGAGTCACTGCGTTCGCCGTGGGAATGTACCGGCTGCAGACACTGAACGCTTTTGTTTCCTTTTAAATTAAATAGTAGTCTACTAGATTTAAATGTGAAGCCGAAACCATCAAGTAGCTTTATTCTGTGGTTTTCCGACCAACAACAGTGTTGGTCGTCTCTGGTGTTATGGTCAGCCCAGAGCCATGTGGGTCAGCTGTCCTAACAGATGGGCGTTTAACTCGCTTCTGGCAAAAGGTCCTATGGAGAGGGCTGAGAGGAAGGGGCCGGGCTGGCTAATGGCTCGTGCCGTTAAACGTAGCGTACAGTACCGTGTATGGAGGCGCGGGGTATTAAAACACGCATGTGTGTGTGTGTGTGTGTGTGTGTGTGTGTGTGTGTGTGTGTGTGTGTGTGGCGTTTCTCCCAGGAAATACTATAAGCTGATTCTGACCAAGAACTTTGAGGCCCTCAATTCGAAAGGTGGGGGCAACCAGGTGTCCCTGCTGAACATCATGATGGACCTGAAGAAGTGCTGCAACCACCCCTACCTCTTCCCCGTCGCCTCCATGGTGAATATTCATTATTATGTGCATTATTGCTCCAGATTATATTAGCTACATTATTGCACTTGGCTGCTGGCGATCTGAGGCAGTGCTGTTTTTTTTAATATTGTTTAACTATAATTACGCTTTCAATATGTGTTTTTATGAACCACTGATTTAAATGTCTAGATATTATTTGAAAATAATTTGTGGGTATTTGCAAAATTCAAATGCTGTTTACCTTATTTTAGGTGTGTTTATTGTGTGCGCCTGGTTATATGTTAACTTACACAGTATGTGTTACTGTAAAAACATAAAAACTCCCACAGGTGTTTTGATTCTCGAAAACGCTTGCTAACCTTGAGCTCAAATCAAAACAAACTCCCTCAGAAGCTCCGCCCCACACACCTCTAAACGCATTGCGAAGCATAGGGCATTGATGATGTGTGCTGTTTGTTCATTTTCCTATTAACATGGCTGTGTAGTATTATTTTTTCAATACACACAAAGAACGGTAAGATAGCGAAGTTCAGGTGTGTTAGACATAAAGTGTCGTATCTTACAATTAGCTGACTATACCTTTAAGTCCTTCTCAGTGTGTACAGAGGGTGCAATAATAACCGCTCTGACCGGTCCGTAGACGTGCTATATGTCCCTTTGTTATATACACCTTTATTTAACTCACTGAGATTGAAATCTCTTTTCCAAGAGTGACCTGGCCAAGACGGCATCTTAAAACTTCAACACACAACATTTAAACACATAATGTCCACCATTCGATTACAGCACCGCAATAAATGAAAAACATGAATCTAACAGTCACAGTCAGTTAGACGTGAAGCAATTGCAATCTTTGTCCCTTTATACATCCCCTAAAAGAAATAGTCTTTAAGTAAAATCAATTCACGCAGCTCTTGTTGCTGGTTTGTTGAGCGTAGTTGGGGTTTCTTTTAAAGTTTCTGAAACTGCCCTCAAGAGGACACCACAGAGCTGCTACAATAACAAAGAACATCTACACAAAGTATTTCATACCAAATGCAATAACGTTGTTAAATTCATAGGACTTCACACCACACATCACCTTTTATTGCTACAGTTGTTTGTGATAATTGTGTTACTTGTTGAATGTATTTATTGTGATTTACTGTGATGTTTTTAACTAACCTGTGAAGCCACATTTCCACATTTGTGGACGATAAAGATAATGATAATGACATAATTATAATAATTATAATATATTATTATTATTATTATTACATAATAATAATAATAATAATAATAATAATAATGACATAATTATAATAATTATGACATTATTATCATTATTATTCTGCAGGAAGCCCCCAAGACGTCGAGCGGGGCCTACGAGGGGATGGGCCTCACAAAGGCTTCTGGGAAACTGACACTGTTGCAGAAGATGTTGAGGAAGCTGAAAGACCAGGGACACCGAGTGCTGGTGTTCTCACAGGTGGGGGTGCACTCTTGTCTGTGTGTACTCTGCTGTATCTCTCTCTCTCTCTCTCTCTCTCTCTCCCCCTCTCTCTCTCTCCCTCTCTCTCTCCCTCTCTCTCTCTCTCAATTCATTTCAATGGGCTTTATTGCCATGAATGTTACGATGAACAATATTGCCAAAGCACTTTACAATATAATAATGATTAGAATAAGGGTTTATACAGTTGCTAAAACCACAAAGAAATAATGAATATATTAATAATGGGGAAAAAATAAAATTAAATACATCGATAAAGTTGCTAAAACCACAGTTTGAATGTCCATTGTTTTGTTATTTCTAACATTGTTAACATTGAGATGAGAGGAGCTCTCTCTCTCTCTCTCTCTCTCTCTCTCTCTCTCTCTCTCTCTCTCTCTCAACTTTGTTTTTAGCCAGGCAAAGCTTGCTATTTACTTTAGTAGAAAAAGGAAAGTGGATAGTGACGACCACTATGATTATTATTTTTAAATCTTTAGTCAGAACTTGGGTAAAACTAGACCATGCCTTTTATTCAAAGATGGATTACCTAGAAATATTTTAAAAAACATGGGATAATGAAAATGTGTTTGTCATGGTGACATTATTTTTTCTGGAGGAATTACTTAAATTACTTTTTGTGGTGCAGCTTGAAAGTTGATTGAAACAATGTGTTGTAAAAATTCAAGTTATTTCTCCCTCTCTCACTCTCCCTCTCTCTCCCTCTCTCTCCCTCTCTCTCTCTCTCTTCCTCTCTCTCTCCCCCACCCTCTCTCTATCTCCCTCTCTCTCTCTCCCTCTCTCTCCCTCTCTCTCTCTCTCCCTCTCTCTCTCACCCTGCGTGTGCCTCTCTTC
>JAODOY010004625.1:0-10839 GCA_025399855.1 Forbesichthys papilliferus
ATACATATACATATATATACATACATACATATACATATATATACATACATACATATACATATATATACATACATACACATATATACATACATACACATATATACATATATACACATATATACACATATACACATATATATATATATATATATACGCGCGCGCGCACACACACACACACACACACACACACACAAGTATTGAACATTTGACCAAGGTAGGGATATACTGTAATATAGTGTTTAGTATAGTTAGTGATTGTAAGATAATGCACTAAATGTCAAATTCACAAAATATCTCCTCGTATTCCGCTATCTTATCGTAATCTGGTATTTATACACAGCCCTGGTTTCGTAAAAAGTAACAAAGTGGCGGACAACGCTCAACAAAAATCTTTCGCAATGAGTTTCCATTGTGTTGGGCAGAGCTTCAGAAGGAGCAGCCCATGACAAAAGGAGGTGGTTTTGTTTTGATCTGAGTTAGAAGTTAGCAAGCGTTTAAGAATGACTGACCCTAACTTTAACTGCAGGCTTTTTAGTGTACTTTATTAACAAATGTTAATTTGATATCAAGTGGGGGTGACAGTCTGTAGCCCCACTACAGTGTCATTACATATTTCTGAGTTGATATGGCTGGCTGTCTGTCTGTCTGGCGCCAACATTATTAGACAAGAAGAGGAGAGATAGGCTAGGCTACATCCATGAGGGAAACTCTTAGTTTAGCTAAATTAAGACAATAAAAAAAGTGGATTCAATAATCGAACACAGATTTGCCTTAATTTGGAGGAACTGGACTGAAGTGCCTTGGTGCCCACCAGCCACAGTATTGCCATCACTCAAACAGCTTCTGTTAAAAGTAGACTAACCATGGGTTTACCACAAAGTGGTTTTTGAAGAAAAAGTGGTTAATGATTAGCATTCTGTACTAACATTTGAGTAGAGGATACAGCTGTGCTCGCATGAAGAGAACGGTATTATGTGAGCCAGTTTTGTTGAGTCAAAGCATAGGTACATTAATAAGGTTGTCATTGAATGATGGAAACACAGCGGTCATCCATGTATTCCTTATTCAGGAAATAAAATATTTATACTTTCTAAATTGCATTTATTCATGGGGTCAGGTTGCACCTCAGGATATAACATAACCATGAGACCAAGCTCAGTCTGCTCATCAGATTTACTTTCACTTAGTTTGTAGTCAGTGCATTAGTCAGTACATGCAAACAATAATAAACACAGCAGAAGTTAACTTGGTTGGGGCCATGCGCATAACTGAAAACACAGACACGTTCGTCCATTGATGTGGAGCGTCTATATTTAGTATGGGTTTCTAAGCAGATTCTAAAATTAATTTTAGGCTCTGTTTAAACTCAGCTAGTGCAGTCGAACAGCAAGCACAGTGGAGTCAGCTGCTGTGAGTGAAACAGGTGTGTTGCCTGTGACCCCCATAACATTATGTACCACAGAAGTGTGTTCCATGTGTTTGAACTGGTTACATAGCCTTCTTTGGGAAGACTACCTTCTAAATACAGATGACAGGCATGACAGATGAATAATGCAGGCTCTAGGGAGAGTGCTAGAGAGTAGTTGCACAAGTAGGAAAAAGCCAGGCTGACTCTGTATAATCAGAGATAATGGTTCAGTGTGTTAAAGTGGAGCAGTCATGGGACCTGTGGTTCAACTCGCACCACGGTGCCATGGTGTAAGTGTGACCTAACAGCTTGAGGAAAACAAGGAGTTTTAGCTTAGCCAAAATCTTAACATGCCCTGAGAATGTTTTTGTCAGACAAATATAAAAACACTGCAGACGTGACTCATGAAACACTGACTATCATCATCAAAAACAGCAGATTGTGTGAACAGTTAGGTTTCAAAACACTTCTCTTGTTTCTGTGTTGGTATAAGGGTTAGGCTAATTGGTTCATTTATGTGTGAATCTAGTTTTGTAACACTCATCTCTGAAATAAATGTGACTTGAATAGTAACATACAGTACACAATAAGGACACAGAACTCCCAATGATTTAAACTAAAGGCCAAAGTATACAACTTATTAAGGCTCATAAAAGTAGACCTGTGTCTTGCGGACGTGTCTTAGTGCACAAGCTTAATGCATGCATGGGCGCACACTGAATTCTGATAACCCATCACTCACGAAGCCTGCAAGTGACACAACAGAGCAGATGTTCTCAAAAAGCATCTGACTGAGAACTCTAAACTCTTTCCTACAACACCTTTAAACAGTGATGGTATCATCCTATATACCTACAATATTGTACAACCCAAAGTCAGCTCATAATGATAATTTAAAGCAGACAAATTATGCCCCTTTTCCACAAGTTGACAAAGGTCTTTGATGTCTTAATTGTATGTGACATGCTTATGTGAAAATACCACAGATTTATCAGAGCTCATTCCAAAGCCCATATATTTAGTGCAAGCATATTCATCTCATTTTGGTGACTTTTACTTTAATGCAAATTAGCCACTGCACACCCCGCCTCCTCTTTTGCATGAGGTGCTGACGTGACAGCCATGCTAGGCTTTGCTGCTCCACCACATCTAATGGCAACTGTTGAGCTGTGTCGGGATTATTGATGTAGCCTATTATAAGAACGGTTGGGATGTTTTTAACTAGAAGCCCTTTTACACTGCATTCTCCAGGCGTAATACTGCGCCTTCATTCCATGGAGAGTTTAGCCTACAGGAGGCGGAATTGGGAAGTCATTGTTTGCTGCACGCCAGAGAGGCTTACTGTATGGCTGTGGACAGCCACAAAGACACACAGAGTGTCCTGGATTAGCTAGCGCATACAGCCTCAGACCATGGATGCATGTATTACCAAGACACATTGAAAGAGACTAGTAGCTAGGGCACGGCGATAAATGGAATGAATTTCAATAATTAAAGTTCATGTTTTGTAACAATTTGAAAAATGCCGACATCGCAAAGTCGAGATGAATGCTTTCACTCAAAAAATACATCTGGAGTTGTGACGACGGGTGGCGCTCCCGTTCTTTATCACTTGTAGGTGCGCTCATCCGGGCGACACCCACCAGTTTCTCTGGACCACAACATAGATTTACATTGATTGCTTATCGTTTGCACCTGTGTGGGGGTTATATCAATTGGATAAGTCTTTTGGTTTCTGCCAGCCATGTAGAAGATGTGGCAGGATTTTGGGTACAAAGCCCTCTGTCTTATTTATGGTAGTATTTCTCCCATTACATACATGCTATAAAATTTGTCCCAAAAATCCCACTAGCGTCGAGGTTAATCAGCAAGCATTAGCGCGATCAGAATTTCTTACATTTTTACACTTTAATTTGCTTATATTATCTGTTATGCAATACGTGCATGATTTACAGTAGGTTGGGTTTAACCACACTTCTTGTGATATGTACTTTTGCAATTTTTGATTATATTTGTAGATTTTCTTTGCTTAATTCAGCCTAGTATAGGCCATACTAGTTCTAATTGGCTCTTTGGCTCTGGCAGCTGCGTGTTCTCGATTAATTTGTAATCCAAATATTTTCCATGGGTTTCCATGATGGCCCACAAACAAAGCTTACTACTATTAGGCTACTACAAAGCATACAGTAGGCTACTTGCCACTCTGTTGACAAAAAGCTATCCATACTTTTTGTAGGCTAAATTCGAATACGCAGATAAAGATAAAAGATGAGTGTTTCTGATTAGTCCAGGTATCCACACTTCATGTCCAACCGTTTACAGTCTTGCTGGCTTCGTATTGGGTAGAGTATAGGCTACAGAGTCTGTACGGTAAACATACATAGGCTACAACATTAAGTTAAATCCAATGATACCTGTCCAAGGGGTTATATTTAATTTTCTTTAGCATGCTGCTGAGTAGTGATGGCGCGGAGCACGTTGAGCGCTGGCCCACAGCCCACCAGCGTGTTGCATCCATTGGTTGCTCCAGGCGGTCGACGATAAGTCCACAACATGTCTCGGTGCCCTCTCGGATCCCCATACATTCTGGAGCCATTTTTCAAATTCTGTACGTAACTTCTGCAGGAATGAGGTTTTGTGTTGCTGGTTCTGGAATATACTTGAAAATCGAGGCGATTCAGGCCAGTAAACCTCGTGTGTTGTCAATCAGCATCGTAGTTTAGATACAGGTGTGGTTTAGGTGTTAACATAGGCGAGAGTCAAATCGTCTAGATATGATACAATATAGCATCAGTTTGATTTGAATTTATTAGAAGAGCAAAGTCTTTTCTCAATGGACAATAGGTTATTACTCTTCTCCCAACTTTTCTACTGCAAGAGTGGATAACAGCAGACTGGCGGCTTGTTCACAGGTTTATCCAATCACATGCAGTTTTTTTTTTTAAAAGTGCCTGCCCTCATGAATCAGTGTTTCATTGGACCCAGATCGATGTGTTTTAAGAGACATCTGGTCTTGTCAGATTAGGTAGACACTCCAGATACCCAAATTTAGCACGTTTTCCTAATTTGTCCCCATTAATGAAATTATACTTTCTGTAGTGACTCTTTGATAAGATAACACAAGACAGAATTTCAATAATCCATTTATCAAGGTCCGTTAATCCATTATGCAAATGTTGCAGCACGATTGTACAAATACAAGTAACCAAGACATCTTATTCCTCGAATAGTAATTATGGCCAGTGCCAGTCTAGCCTGGGCGTCATAACCTGGTGAAGCAGTCATCAGCTTGGAAGTGAGTCACATTGCTGAGACACAGACCTACTGAGTTAGCAGACAGCATGGAACTTTTTTTGGATGACAATGAACAATGCACAGCAAGTAGGAGTTGTGCACATTGGATGGATAGAATTGAATCATTCTTCATCAGGCTTTGAACAGCCTTCTGCTTGGTGCGTACGTGGTCTAGCCTACAAGACAAAAATGAATAAACCCAATTTAAAGTAATAAGACAAATAATTAGAAGCAAAGTTTTTCCAATCCAGATTTCTATTATCACCTTGTTCTATAAACAGATACATTCCATTGGCCAAACGATGTACACACATACCATAGTAATACAGTAACACAGCAACAGCAGCCTGTTTAACCGATTCAATTAACTTTCTCGATTAAATGCTAATTTGATTATTTTCCACAAGCAAATCACATTAAAATGCATCCATAAATTGAAATGCCATTTGATACCTTTAAAATGTTCATTGCCAATTTATCAAGACAGATTTAATCCTGTAACGCAAACAAGTGTAAGGCCAGTGGAAGTGTACTGTTGGTTCCAACTTCCACTCTGAGTAAAATATGTCCAGTCTACACTGCAAAACAGTTAGGTCTACACGAAGCTAATGTGATCGCAGTAACGAGGTGCCTTTCCACTGTGAAAGATGTAAAACACTGAATGCCGCCCCTCTTGGCTGTTCTTAGACATGAGTGAATGTGATGGTACTGAGGTGCTGCATGATATTTGTCATCACATTTGTGAAGTAGGTAAAAGGGTATTTTGGGCAACAATGGTGTATCATGCCGACAGAGGATAAGACACCACTGGCAAATGTGAGACTCACAGAATCACATTCAGTCAAAACAAGCAAACACACATAAAACAGTCAAATAACAAAAAAGAACACAGCCCAGACAGACTTAATTGCTCTACTGTCTTGAGACTGACCCACAAATTGTAGCATTCAAGGGCGTTTACAACTCCCAGGGGACTCCTTGTATCAGTGTAATGTACACGGTACATGAGTAGCATTCAAACAGGGCATATGAAAGGATGACCAAAAAAAGTCAATTTGAGGATATTGAGATTTAATAAGACATCTTAGGTTTTTCCATCCCATGGTAGCTCTGCAAGAGAGTGATGATTCTGCCCAGGTGCTAAGTACTGTCTCCCCTGCGAGTTGCTTATTTTTAGTTTGCTGTTCTGTGCATAACCCAACCTGTTAGGACCTTGGATCCTATTGGATATATACAGCATCTAAACACTTACACAGCAGAATTGCTCTTGCATTTAGGCTCTAGGGAAATAGTGCTAGATTCATGGTTCATTCTAGAATGAAGAGAAAACTACATGCTCATATCTGGGAAATCATATTCAGCTTCCAACTACTGTATACGTCCATATATTTACAGATCACACACATAATGTCAATATTCGTATATATTTATATTAATTTTTATTTATATTTAATGAATACTATAATAATAATACCCAATCTGCCATCACATTATACAAATATAACCTCTAAACCACCATGTAGTAATAGCCATAGTATCAACACATTAGAGGTTTTTAGGGCCTATATTACAAAGTGACCACAATACTACAGCTAGCTATTTACTCTTGTCATATTGATAGAGTGACAAAGACTGCTAAACTACAAGCTGAACCCATCTCCTTATCCCCATGATCAATAAAATCTGCTATTCATCTGGAGCTAGGAATTAATAATTAAGGCCCTTCCTGTTGGGTCACATCCCTGCATTAAGGAGAGGAAGCCTACAGCCATCTTTGGGCTGACAGGTTGATGTTGCCACAGTCACCTTGTTAATAACACCATTGACCAGTGACAAGAAAAGTGCAGATTATCATATTTTATTAAACGTTTAAAAAATGATTATGTTTTTAAAATGTATTTAGAGTCACCCTGCATCCCGCAGTTGCTTGGGTAATCCCAAGCACCATTTTGAAAGCAGACAACTGCAAGCGGCTTTAAATTGCGTTTAGATTTTGGCATGTCACAAAACAGTGTGCAAGCCTATAGTTTGGTAATGTTATCTTTTGTTGCCCCAGTAGTTGGTGCATGAATGTCACTTCAAATATTTTTTTTTTGTTGCACAAAATGACTCATTGTAATTGTAAATAGTTCATTGAACAAGTCAAACAAACAGAATTAATGGAAAATCGTACACAACACAATGATTTTAGCATATCTTTGGACTGAGAATAGCAAATGGTTTAATCACCCATAATGCCATATCAGCGGAGCTACCGCAGTTTATAATCAAGGATGATGCAGAGCTTTAGCATGACAGTTGCCATGGTGACATTGTCGTTACTACCCTAATGGCATGTGTGCTGTGTATAACTGCACCCTTGCTCAACAAACCTATTTTTAGACCGAGAAAGGACACACTGCCACTTCCTTTTTCAAGGAGATTCAAAAGGAAGCAAGTTTTCTGTCTCACTTCCTGATTGGGGTACCCAATACAAAGATGCCACATCTCTGCATTCAAAAGGCTTTGGAGGGATTTACAAATTACAGGCTATTTAACAACAGGGGGAAGAATAAATACATCTAATATAAAAATGCTTTCATTTGACAGAGATAAGAACGGTTAGAGTACGAATATGAAATGGATTACCCTCAATAACTGGGTTTGAGAATAGTACTGTTTAGCGCAATGCTGTTGCTGCTAACCGCCTCTGCTCTAAGCAACTAATTCAAGTTACATTCTCAAACTATTAACTGTCATGATCCTCTGCTATGTAGGAGGAATTGTGATAAAATAGGTTTCAGCCTACTGCTTGATAAAATCCTTTCAATCTATATTTTATAGTATATCGCTCAGATACACTGAGCAATATATTATACACAATACATGGCATTACTTATTTTATTATCTATTACAGAGGTCTTCAATATTTTTCAAGCTAAGGATCCCTTGGCTGTTAGAAACAAGGCACTCCCTAAATTGCCAGGTCAACAATGTGTAGGAGGCCTATGGTGCCATGTTTAAAAGTGCTTTGTAATGTTGTAGCCTACTGTAGGCCTATACCATGCTGAGCCATTAATATAATTAATAAGCTAGGTTGTAGTTATATTAATGTATAACTGACATTTGTGCTCAAATAATTTGGAGGAGCCCCTGCAGTACCCCTGAGGCCCCCTTGTTGAAGACCTCTGATCTATTACGTAAACATGCTGTCTACAGTAGGGATACTGTATGTGTCAATTGGGTATGACAGATGGGATCAGCTTTAAAAGTAACATTTCACTTGTATCACCATAGAATTTATTATTATTGCTTTACAAAAAAAACATAGGCCTTAACCTATGTAGCCAATTGCATATGTGTAGAAAACGCGGCTGCATGCATGTTTTCCCATTAATCCCTCCTCTCTCCATATAAACCTACATGTCGAAATGTAATTGCCTGCCCTACACTGTGTCATCAACACAACTGATTGCAATTGGCTCTGTTTGTAAGAAGAGAGAAGGGCGATTCATACAACACACACTCTTATTGGCTAATACAGGAGGTGTATGCTATTTGACAGCTCTGACTGGCTCAATTGAAATGTCAATCAAAGTGCCCATTTTGAGCGCATGGCTATGTTTACATGTGAGATTTACATGTGTGAAGCTAGGAATCGAAGATTACTTCTGTTATGTTTCTTCATTATAGTTTTTAAATGTTAATTTTTGAGAAAGAATATTCGAATACTCGTTCGGAAATATCATCAAGTAGTCGAAACATGTAAAATAGTAATCGGGACAGCCCTACATTATTTACCTATTGTAATAACCTGATTTCACATCAGTTATTTTATTTGTTTAATTACAATGTATATGGGTTACTGGAGTGTTGGTACATTAGTAAATCATAATTCCACTATTAATCTTTTCGTGCAGTGATTTAATATTTTACGGTTAATAGATATATCTATACAAAAGGTTTCGTGATTGTTAATCATTTAATCTTAATAAGTAATGTTATGTTTAAAAAAAAAAGGGAGTTGATGGTCTATTTCCTGTTGACCTGGAAGACAAAAAAAAGCGGGGGGGGGGGGGTGGATAAGAACAGAGAGAGAGAGAGATAAAAAAAATGGTGTCAGGTAGAGCGTTGAAAGGTGCAAGTATAAACTATAGGACGTTGTGTACTTTTTTTTTTATTGTTGGGCTAGACAGTGGGAACTGGTACAGGTAATGTTCCAACAAAGCAAAGTGTAGGGCTGCACGATTATGGCCAAAATGCTAATCCCGATTATTTTGATCAATATTGAGATCACGATTATCAATTATTCATTGATTTTATGAACAATGTATTTTTATTGCACTCACATTACAAATAGACCAAGGAAGTCACTTATATCTTGTGCTACATTTATTGACGTTTGCGGTGTTTCGAAACAGTCAGCTACACGATCATTATGGGCCATAGATCCACATGCCATGCCTACGCCGCATCTGGAAATATCACCAGTTAACATGGTCACCACTTAAACCGTAACACCGGCGCAGACAATTCGAAAGCACACTTTGCATAGGACTTGTTCTTGCTTAACATCACTTGTCCTAAATCCAAAATACTTCTAAACAACAGACGATGATCCCTTTCGACGGACAAGTCTTCTGCTGCTGTCATACATTTTTCTGCTGTCTTTCTATTATGGATGTCACGATACCAGAAATCTAGTAGTAGATACCACTACCAGTGAGTGGGCTCCGAGTTAGTACCACCGGGACCCTCTGTGACTCGGTGCCCGCACGAGAGTGCTCCCCTAGGGGGTGTAAACATTCACAGAGATCCCAGTCAGACCTCCGGAGGCATCAGGAAGTGCGAGGCGAAAACGCGTTGGTTAAAATGCATTGTAGTAAATTACTGCATACACACGTGAATGTTTGCAATGCAAATATGAAACGTATCCTACATATTTTATTCGCTTCAAGGCTGATTTTGTTTCGCTTTTGCCAGGCGATGACAAGCGGAACTGCAGAACTGTTTACTTTTTACTCAACCAGTAAGATGGAAACAATGGCTGGAACGTTTGAAGGCACTGTTGGCATAGTTTACGGTACTGTTTTTTGTGAATGTTGTAGTCCCTGATAATCCGCCTGGAACGCAAAATTACCCTTGCTGTTTTTCTTTTTGACAAATTAAGTCAGAGCTACAGCTACACTTTCACGCAGAGCTGCAGCTGCACTTCCAGGCAGAGCTGCAGCTGCACTTGTATGGTATCGTACGCATCCAGGTTGGATATCCGGTACCTACTGTACAAAAATGAGTACCGTCATCTTTTCCGAATTTTGGCATCGACTTGGTACCGAAGTACCGGTTCTCGTGACATCCATACTTTCTATTACTTTCTACTCGGACTGCTGCCTCGCAACATCCAGGAAGGTTTTGTACATCCACATGCTGTTGTTGGAGGGTGCGTGCGCAGCATGGAGGTAAAGTTGGTTTTATATTCTCACATTCAACATTCATCAGACATTCAACAGACATTCGTCAATAGCCATTTCGATTTGAAAATCAATAACTTTTTAATTGATTGACAAACCAAAACAGTTGTAATTAACACATGCCTGGCCTACTTTTACAACCTTTGATTTCACTAAAGAGTATACATAGGATTTAATATAACTTCTTAAAATATGCAATCATGCAATAAGTATTTAGTATTATTTCCAAAAATAGGTAATATGCAAGTATCATGAGGATAATTAACTACATTTTATTGCTTTTGTCTGTCAATCTTTAAAAAAGTTATTGATCATCACAACCATAGCCTAATTGCGTTATTACCTATTTTCGGAAATAATACTCAATACTTATTGCATGATTGCATATTTTAATAAGTTATATTACATTCTGTATATACATACCTTATAGTAAAACCAAAGGTTGGAAAAGTACACCAGGCATGTGCAGAATTAATTACAACTGTTTTGGTTTGTCTATGTCAATCAATGAAAAAGTTATTGATCTTCACATCCGTAGACTATTACCTATTTTCAGAAATAGTACTAGATACATATAGATTTATTGCATATTTTAGTTATATTAATATTATATTAAATTCTATACATACCTTATAGTAAAACCAAAGGTTGTAAAAGTAGTGTAGGCATGTGGGGAATTAATTACAA
>JAODOY010004626.1:0-10839 GCA_025399855.1 Forbesichthys papilliferus
CTTGTACCCGTGATCTTGTTCTTTCGGTCATGACCCACCCTTCATGACCATAGGTGAGGGTAGGAACAAAAATTGCCGGGTAAATCGAGAGCTTTGCCTTCCGACTCAGCTCTCTTTTCGTCACCATGGGGGGGTAAAGCGATTGCAATACCGCTCCTGCTGCTCCGATTCTCCGGCCAATCTCCCGCTCCAATGTCCGCTCACTCGCGAACAAGACCCCGAGGTACTTGAACTCCTTCACTTGAGGTAAGGATCCATTTCCTCATTTTATGACAACAATATTGTATATCACAATTATTTCTGGGACACTATATCGCCCAACAATAACAATAGTTATCGTGGAACATCTTTGTTGACCAATCAGGCATCCCTTCCCCAGCTAGGCTGAACCTCGTAACCAATCATAAAGGCCCTAGGGGGGCCTGAGCCTGGGGTTTTGGGGGTTTGTGTGTTTGCACAGGCAGGGTTGCTGGGCGCAGTTACAGAGAGTGTGCAGAGAGCTTCATCTCCACTTGCAGCTCTCACATTTAAAGGTGAAGTCACCGATGCTGGAGAAAGATTCAAAACAAACAAGACGCTCTCTCAGAAGCTCGACCCCCCCCCCCCCCCACACACACACACACACACACACACACACATTGCCAAGGCTGGGATAGTGTTGTGTGGTGCGGGTCTGCACTTTGTTTGTGTTCCCATTTTCAGAACGAGTGATGTGTAGAAACACCAGATTCTTTTTTCAGTTTGCACACAGAACAGACATCTAGTGGACTGAGATATTTCACGAATTTCAGAAAAAGTCAATTAGCTACTGATCGCTGACTGCACCTTTAAAGAAAACACATCCCTCCCCCCTTAATAATGTACATCTAAGTAATAGAGTGTAATGTTCCTGTTCATAGAGGCAGATATGCTGCTATCTCAAATGACATTGCCTGCCTTTACAGTATTTGTCTACTATTATATATGTACAGTGTATATAATAAATAGGCTATCTAGTTTATGCTGAGGGTCAGCTGTTCTGGGATCAGCCCGTCTGCAACATCACATGAGCGCAAGCCAAGGGTCTCGGTCGCTACATTATCCCAATTAGCAGAGCCGGATCTCCATTCTCTAACCAACACCTTCGTTATATACGAGCCGCATTAATGGCACCCAAGTACTAAAAGTTCACCCATGTCTTCATGCTGTTATGTAACCTTTACATAACGGTTGGCCACGACGCCGTGCAGATACAGCTGCTCATGACGGCGAGCGTGCGTGCACGAGAGCGTGCGGGCATGCTCGTGCATGTGCACATTAGGTTTTGCGCGCTGTAGACTCTCTCATTACGTGAGAAAGCCCTTTAATGTTTGTCTCCCACTGGAGATGGAATGGGATGGGGATAGTGTTATTGCAGAGAGAGAGAGGAGAGGGGGTGAGAGAGAGGCTCAGAGTGACAGAGAGAGAAACAGAAACACAGAGAGAGAGAGACAGTAAGACCAAATAAATAGCACCATATAGCCTAACTAGCACCATACAGCCTAACTAGCACCATATAACTAGCACCATATAGCCTAACTAGCACCATATAACTAGCACCATATAGCCTAACTAGCACCATACAGCCTAACTTGCACCATATAACTAGCACCATATAGCCTAACTAGCACCATATAACTAGCACCATACAGCCTAACTAGCACCATATAGCCTAACTAGCAACATATAACTAGCAACATATAGCCTAACTAGCACCATATAGCCTAACTAGCACCATATAACTAGTACCATACAGCCTACCTAGCACCATATAGCCTAACTAGCACCATATAGCCTAACTAGCACCATATAAATAGCCCCATACAGCCTACCTAGCACCATATAGCCTAACTAGCAACATATAGCCTAATTAGCACCATATAACTAGCACCATACAGCCTACCTAGCAACATATAGCCTAACTAGCACCATATAACTAGCACCATACAGCCTACCTAGCACCATATAGCCTAACTAGCACCATATAACTAGCACCATACAGCCTACCTAGCACCATATATCCTATCTAGCACCATATATCTTAACTAGCACCATATAACTAGCACCATACAGCCTAACTAGCACCATATAACTAGCACCATATTGCCTAACTAGCACCATATAACTAGCAACATATAGTCTCAATAGCACCATAATACTAGCACCATATAGCCTAACTAGCGCCATATAGCTAGCACTATATAGCCTATCTAGCACCATATAGCATAACTAGCACCATGTAGCCTAAATAGCACCATAATACTAATACCATATAGCATAACTAGCACCATGTAGCCTAAATAGCACCATAATACTAGCACCATATAGCCTAACTAGCACCATATAGTCTAAATAGCACCATATAGCCTAACTAGCACCATATAGCTAGCACTATATAGCCTAGCTAGCACCATATAACTAGCACCATACAGCCTAACTAGCACCATATAGCATAACTAGCACCATGTAGCCTAAATAGCACCATAATACTAATACCATATAGCATAACTAGCACCATGTAGCCTAAATAGCACCATAATACTAGCACCATATAGCCTAACTAGCACCATATAGTCTAAATAGCACCATATAGCCTAACTAGCACCATATAGCTAGCAATTTATAGCCTAGCTAGCACCATATAGCATAACTAGCACTATATAGCCTAAGGCATAGACCTCTGGTTAATATTGAAACTATTGGACAGCGCTGAACCAATCGGCATTCAGACAAATGTTTTGATCGCCTCATCTAGCTCTACCACCATTTAGAAACGCGCTTGACTTCAACGTCATCTCACTAATCCCCTCTGATTGGACCGCCAGCAGGGTGGCGGTGGAACGCTAATGGGAACAGGGTCTCCAGAATATAATCTCAGCAAAAACAAATGGACCTGAGAGCAGTAGCCGGGCAGAGCCAGGCTCTAGACGGCCTTGTGTTGAGCATGGACAGGGTCAAATGAAAATAGTGTTATATTAAGGTAGATTTGGGTTTTTTGTTCTCATTGACCAACTATGCTAATTTGCTTTGGCACTGTAGCTACATGCAGTTGAGATTTTTTATTTTTATGAAATTGATTTATGTACTAGTACATTGTAAGCATCTGTAAGAGCTGTCAGTAGCTGGAAACTAGAGAACGGTTTGTTCAGAATCCTTTGTACTGTTATTTTGTGCGTTGCACTAGTCCATGTATGTTCCTGCATGCATGCGTGAGCGTATTAGTCTGTCTGCTTGTGGGTCTATTTGTTGGTCACGACCCAAGAGTCTGAATCTTTAGGTGTGTGTGTGAGCATGCTGTGTTAGCCACTGATAACCCCGTAGCAGAACTGTCTCAGTCATGCCCACATACACAATCACAGCTGTATGGGCACAGCCAGTCGCTGTGTGTGTGCGTGCGTGTGTGTGTGTGCGTGTGTGTGTGTGCGTAAAGTTTGTCTACCTTTTCTCCTGCCTCTATAGCAGCTCTATAGCAGTAACCTGAGCTACTGGTGAAGGCCTCAGTGGCTATTACAGCCACACAATGGCTGACCGGCCCAGAGAGCCAGCCCCCTCCCCCCCCACACCCTCAAGCGGGGGCTCAGTCACATCACCAGAACGCCACACAGAGGAGAGCTGTTACTGTATTGGCCCACCTCAGCCACGGGCATGCAAGCTCCTTCAAGCCTGGCCAGTGAATGCAATCAGGCTGCCTGCCCGCCACTCGCTCTCTGACCGGGGGGCTCGGCGTCTCCCCTGACTAGCTGTGAATTGCATGCCGTGCCCTTTGCAGTGCTGCTCTCGCGCCAGTGGTGGCGCTGTTGCGCCACGGTGTGCCTCTGCTGTGACAGTGTCATTGCACAACCTTACAGCATAAAACGTTTCAAGTTTAAACTGCAGACTAGCGCCTTTGATGGGAAGGGCACACCTTGACACAGGGTTTACATTCCTTTGACATAGCCCAACTTGATGTCTGTGAACCTTGAGTACTCCCTTTGGTGAGAACAAAGGACCTGTAGTGTTTGAATCCGACACCACTGTTCTTTTTGTGAGTAGTTGTGTAGGCCCATGTTGTGTGGTATGGCATACTGAATCTGATCTGTCCACCCACACAGGTGTGTTCAAGGTAGTCAGCGATTGTGAGATCGTAATTCAAATTCACCAAAAACCTACTTGCGTTCCACTACCTTAACATTCTCTGTGCGTGCGCATGCTGAAAAACCCTGGCTCTGTAATAGGAATACAAACAAAGTTGTGCAAACCGCACACAACAACAAAATCTTAGCCTTCACAATGAGTTACCAATGTGTAGGGCGGAGCTTCTGCGGGAGCACTCTATGACAGTGAAGGGAGAGGTGTTCTTCTTTTGACTTGAATGACTGACTACATCTTTGATGTGATTAGTGCGTTCTCAGGAAAGTGAGGGTGTACAAAACATCGCTGACATGGTTTCCTGAGTCTCTTCCGCATAACACTAGTTTAGAAAGAGTTCAGAACACTTATTTTCTTCTTTATTAATATCCTGTCTTTCAGATATCATCTTGCCTTCACAAAAATTGCTTAATTAATGACAACTTCAGCGATAGAATTATTGCAAAATGTGTTATGAAAAGTCCTAGTTTACCACCAGTAATTATCATCTATGATTTAAAATGAATTAGAA
This sequence comes from Forbesichthys papilliferus, assembly GCA_025399855.1. NCBI lineage: Eukaryota > Metazoa > Chordata > Actinopteri > Percopsiformes > Amblyopsidae > Forbesichthys > Forbesichthys papilliferus. Next base: position 4,658 of record JAODOY010004626.1, read on the forward strand.
TTTTTAGTATTATGCCAGTTTTATATTTAAAATGTTTTTAATTTTGCATACATACTCTGGCTAGTAAATATTACAGTACCGCTTTACCCAACGCTCCATCCACATCCATGGTAACAAACCACACACCCACACACACAGAATACCCAGTAGGGCCTTTGCACAGGACATATATTAAGAAGCTATATATTACGGTGTACAGGTGTGCTAAAAAGGGAAAACAGTGAGACCCAAATCTTCTACGCTTGTGGCGCTATGCGTCTGAGACTGTCCTCGTTACCTCAGCTGCTCACGAGCGGTTTTGAGATAGAGATCTGTTGATGTATAATAAATCATCTTTATTTCTGAGCTGCCACCTTGTCCCTGTTCACAAGCCAGCTGACAAAGCGTCCGTATGTTGTTTGCAGCAGTTAATTGATTAGCCGTATTTGTGACAAACACAGCCAGTTAAACCAGTTCCTGTAGCTTGTAGCTGATTCAGTATTGTGGGATATACCGTACATGCGTTTACCTGCTATGAGGGTGCTGCTGTAGGTGAGATTTGCCTCAACCATAACGCTTACACAAACTTTGCTATCAGGCTCTCCCAATAGCTCATATTATTCCAAAAAATTACACACAGCTTGTGAAAGTATCTGCTTTATCTTAATATGTGTCAACATGTTCTAAAGGCTTTGAGGCTATATTTGTTTGTCCACTATCCTAAAGCACTCTTGCTATTATTAGGAGCACTGTAAACGGGCTGACTTGCCACTGCATAAATTAGAACATTATGATTTGTATTAATTACCCTGACTCTAGTCCAGAAATAGTCATTTCCCAAATGTTTCTGTGTTTTTAACAGGCTCTGTAGATCCCCCTCTGAAAAGTGAGTCTTTATTGACACTTTATTATCGTATTATTCATAGACATATATTTTACTATTGGGAACTACTGCTGGTTTGTTATGATGAAAACGCGCAAGTAAAATAGCAAATAACCCAGATCCTTCCAGTCCTGCAGCTCTCTGTAGTCCATTATGTTTGCGTGACGCCTTACGTTTACATCCCACTTATTGGTATGTGCTGTACCTGCCTCTTTCCTATCGACGCATGGAGGCTGATCAGTGGCAAAACAAGTTGCTAATTTAAAGCTAAAGCTAAGCTAAAGTGAAATATAACTATATACATGGAGATGACTGACTACCTAGAGTACGCAATGTGTACTGTATGTGGGTCAGACCACTGGGCAACCGTGACTTCATAGACAACACAAGCAGGCTTTCAACAACAGACATGCACTCATGTGGACACATCCTGTGTACAATTGGGGCAGCATTTGAGTATGCTTTGAGTAAATAAACTAAAGGCAACGACAGACAGACATTTTGCGTACCTGCCTTGTCTCCTTATTTCAAAGGTATAAGCTGCTTACACAAGACTGTACACCAAAGAGATGTCCTGCCAACCATTCCAGTCTATACCCTGTCTCTAAACAGCACACCCTGCTATCAGCTAATGACTAACTGCTAATGTTACCTATACCCTCCCGCCCCCAGAGTCATACAGTAATTTAGTAATTTATCTGGTTATGTTATCCAAATAGATTTTCAGTGATGAAGCAGACTTGGGCATCTTGTTAAATGTTTACATGGGCATGTCAGGCATTGTAGTACATTTGTTTCTGAACTTCTAATCTTATATCAGCAAATATTTGCCCTCTCCTGACAAATGTAGCAGGCAAATTTGAAAGGGCTGTCTGCATCACCCTGTTTGTCAACTGGAAAGATGTTATCTCTCCAGATTAACAACAAACATATTTTGTTTTGGGCTCTAATACCACAGGGAATAAATGGTCTTATTTTGGTCTGGAATACGTAACTATTCAGCACACAAAAAAACCCAGCATCAATAGAATGTGACAGCATTGCTTCTGCTCACTTTAGGTTTGAAGGCCTCATGAAATAGTTTTTTCCATATTACATAATATAAAATGCAACAACAAAGCACAGCTGCCCAGGGAATATCCATTTATCCTGTTTCTTAGGTCATATACTGTTAGGAAATGGTGTTGTATTTCTATTGTATTTATTTATTTTTTGTGGAAGAGTTGTGGAGTAGCTACAGTCTATTGAGAAGAAGAAAAAGTAAATGCCTGTGGTGGTTACAACAGTGTTTCAAAGCTGCTTGGCTGCACCAGAAATCCTCTCCAAGAAAAAAAACCCTGAAAACATATTTACTGCTGTGAAAAATTGCTTCAAAGGGGCATTTCAACAGTGTTGAAAGTAAGTTAGGGCTTAAAGAAAACACTTTATTGCCATGATGGAGTTCTGGCAGAAGAGCTTCCCAGTGAGACAGAGGAGTCAATATGTATGAAAATAAGCGAGGCAATGTTTTCAAAGGCCCCCATATGAACTGAGAAGGATTATGGTAAACTGCTGTCCCTGAACAGTGTCTCTGTGGGGTGGCAGGGCTTCACAGCAAGCAGGCAACGATGGCTGCTGTTGGGGCTTTGCTGTGGAGACGGTGCTGAGGTGCGTTCACAGGGACCACTCTTAAACTAAACTAGGGGAGGATGAGACGGTGCTGAGGTGCGTTCACAGGGGCCACTCTTAAACTAAACTAGGGGAGGACACACACACACATTTTTCCAGTTTTTCCCCTTTTCCTTTCCTTGTCTTTACTTTTTGTGAAGCGCTAATCGTTAACGCTCCTTTCCATCGTTGTCTTCCTCTTCGGTTTTCTTTTCTTACTCTCTCTCTCTCTCTCTGCTCATCTGCTCTCATTGTGTTCATCACAGCTCCGCCTATTATTGTTATTTGCCAAACTAGAACTATAATTACACAGCTGAGGAGCTGGGTCGGGTCTGGAGTAGTGGTTATTAATGTGACGGTGAATAATGATTCATCTTTCACGTTCAGCTGAGGGTAATTATTCGCTGTGTAATTGTGGAATATATTTACTTTTGGGGAGAAAAAACTAAACATGTACTTTGGCCTCTGTGAAGCCACATTTACATGACTGAAGACTGAATCTAGACCCCAGGAAAAGTACTAGAACAACATTAGCATGGAGGCTAGAGGCCTTTATTGGTATGGTGGCAGATGCTGGTACTGCAGCGTCATTCTGTTAGAGCGGGCATCAAGTTTAGCCTTCAGTTTTACAAAGGGGGAACAGGGAACAATAACTTTTGAACAGAAAATGTACTTCAGACAACACGCACGCACACACACACACACGCACACACACGCACGCACACAGGCACACACGCAGGCACACGCATGCACGCACACACACACACACGCACGCACACAGGCACACACTATGCTCTGTTGAGGCTCCTCAGTGCTCGAGCCAGATGGGAGATTGTCTTGAGTACGCTATATGTTCGTCAGCTGTTGCAATACCACATACTTTGTTTTAAGTAGATCTCCAACTGTCACACTGGTCCATCCATACATCGTCACCCGCTAACCCAGAGTCGGGTCGCAGGGGCAGCAGCTCCAGCAGGGGACCCAAAACTTCCCTTTCTGTAGCCACGTTAACCAGCTCTGACTGCGGAATCCCGAGGCTTTCCCAGGCCAGTGTGGAGATATAATCTCTCCACCTAGTCCTGGGTCTTCCCCGAGGCCTCCTCCCTGCTGGACGTGCCTGGAACACCTCCCTAGGGAGGCGCCAAGGGGTCATCCTTACCAGACTACCACCTCAACTGGCTCCATTTATGCATCTGACCCTTTTCAATACGTTTGATTTGATTACACACTAAACAGTTACTGAACCCATACACTCAGATATATAAGAACATTCTCAGACTCAGTTTTTTGCAAAACAATATGCACACACAAACACACACACAATCTACATTAGAAACAGAAATCTAACCCAATGTTACTTCAATTTCAAGGCACTATCTTCCAAAATATCACACCTATGAAACAATTTATCAAACACGGCCATGGTGTGTACAGATCCTTAACAGTAGGTGCATGACTCAAACTCAACTATAATCACTATGAAAAGACAACAGGTGAGTTTACCTGCTTCAACAGCAATGGGAGGCAATGTTGTAGTACAGTACATCAAGATGAGGAGCTATTTTGAATGGTGACCGCATCACAATGTGAACTACATTGTGCAGAATGGGGCCTCCCACCGCCATGCAAGTAGGTCCTTAGAACTTAGAACATTTTAGACAGACTGCACACACAGAGCAGAAGACCAAATCGATTCAGCAGATAGTACAGTACAACACAGCATGTCATTTGGGACCATGTATCTTCCCACCTGCTCTTGCCCAAAACTGCATGCACAATTTTTACTCCCATACCTGAACCCCACTGAGGAGAATATTTTTCAGCATGGTAGTGGTAGGTTATGTCAGGGTACCCCTCAATCAAGGGTACCCCTCAATCAAGGGTACCCCTCAATCAAGCACCCCACCAAACTGATGCAAGTGCAAGGATTCATTTGCCATCCAAGAAGATTCTTTCCTCCTTGTCTTCTGAGAGGACATTTATGATGTGGACAAAGATCTGTGCCGACTACAGCTAAGCAAAGAAATTATACTTTGGGGTTTTTCTTTTTACCATAATTCCTTCTTTCCTTTGTGATCCATGAATGCTTTTGTTTACAGTATGCACTATATTCTACTTAGAATATGTTATGTTCTAATTTTCAGTGTAAAATGTAACCTTCAAATGTGAATAGATGTATAGTTCTATGGTATTCACAGATATATTTAATCATTGTGCAATACTTGAAAATTAGGAATGTTAAAAGTGTTTTAGATTGAGCACAGTAGTGTGTAACTGAAACAGAGTTTATGAATGTGTCTTACAGTGATGAAATTTAGTTTTTACTAATTATTACAGCAGTTTTCGTGTTTAGTGTTTTGTTTGACAAAATACCTGAGATGTTCTGCTGCTTGTGGATAGTTATGAAATGTGTGTTTGTTAAAACCTTCGCCCTGTTTTCAAAATTGTGCTTAAGCAATCGAGAACAAACAACTAACTGTAAGATGCAAATGACAAGTGTAATCGTATTAGCTAGGCACGCACGCACGCACACAGAAAACAAGATTAAAACACGTAACCAATTATGTGTTTGTATATGTATATATTATTTATACATTTTTCTGTGTGTGTGTGTGGGGGGGTGGGGGGGGGGTGGGGGAGGTTTGAACAGGTTTGGTATTTTGTGGTTTTACAAATGTTGACAACAAAGGTCAAAAACCTGTTCAAGCTGTTTGTTGTTTGTTCTTTACAATGCTTCCGTGGCGTGTGTGTGCGTGTGTGTGGAGGTGTGTGTGTGTGTGTGTGCGCGCGTGTGCTTGGGCTCTGCTATTTTTGGTGTCAATGAGAACACCAAATCGTTTCATTGTAGGTACACATTTTTCCCTCTGGTTGCCAGGCAACCGGAAACCTTGAGTTGATCCACAAAGGCATGTGTGTGTGCCAGTGAGCGCAAGCTAACACACACGCACACAGAACATGAATGTAAGCTTGTTTAAATATGACTCAAATCAACATTTCTTTCCTGCACAACCAAGAACAGGACAGACAAACAGACACAACATTATCCTCAAGTATCTATTTCCTGGGGAGGCATGGGACACTAGCGTCAGGTAGCTATTATTGATTAATTAATGTATGTATTTATGTACTTATGAAACATATTTTCTATGATGACGCGGGGGGAAATGGGGCATTAGATTAGACTAAACTAAACAGTTAGAATGTAATGCTCTATTAATGGCATCCTGGTGCTACACTGCTCTATTAATGGCATCCTGGTGCTACACTGCTCTATTAATGGCATCCTGGTGCTACACTGCTCTATTAATGACATCCTGGTGCTACACTGCTCTATTAATGGCATCCTGGTGCTACACTGCTCTGGTAATGGCATCCTGGTTCTACACTGCTCTATTAATGGCATCCTGGTTCTACACTGCTCTGGTAATGGCATCCTGGTGCTACACTGCTCTATTAATGGCATCCTGGTTCTACACTGCTCTGGTAATGGTATCCTGGTGCTACACTGCTCTGGTAATGGCATCCTGGTTCTACACTGCTCTGGTAATGGCATCCTGGTTCTACACTGCTCTGGTAATGGCATCCTGGTGCTACAGTGCTCTATTAATGGCATCCTGGTGCTACACTGCTCTGGTAATGGCATCCTGGTTCTACACTGCTCTATTAATGGCAT
>JAODOY010004627.1:0-10838 GCA_025399855.1 Forbesichthys papilliferus
ATATATACTATATTTAAAATGATTTTGCTGACTTATTATTCCCCATATCATTCATTTATAGATGCTGATGGTGTTAACACAAGTTAATGAGTTGTTTTGTGTTTATAAGAGAGGCCAACTATAAAAGTTTGTCCAGAGAGAGTGCTTGTGTTAGCTGTGTGTGCGTGTGTTGGTGCCAGGATAAAACCATGTACATTTCTACCTGGGGAAAGGGGAAAACAGCAGACTTGTTCTGTAAGACAACAAACCACCCATGAAGTTTAAACAAGACCTTTTCCTTGTTTCCGCTGTTGCTCATTGCCTATCTTTGATTTTCTGGTAATGTTCATCGGACGTATTTACTGGTATATGCTTCTCTGTATGTGTGTGTTTTACTGCAGTCATGTTCCACAACTGATAGATGACTCTGTCTCTTAGAAAATCTATTCTGTCAATCACCCCACAAGCCACTTCCCAGGCGCACAAACACACGCTTGCGGGCCCGCAGATCTAGACCATTTCAGGACATGAAAACCATTAGAGGTGACATTAACACCATGGTCCATTTTCATGAAAGCCATGCAGCATCATTGCCATTTAGAGTGATTTTGATCATTTGACTGGAAACTGGTCCATTTCACTGAAATTAGAGCCATTAAAATCTATACTTGTAATTGACAAAGACACTCACAGAGGGATTCATGTAGCAGTGACTCTCCAAAGCTCAGAGTAGATGCTTGATAGCAAGAATATAAGCATTTCCACCCACTTAGCCTAATTAACTTGAGTTAACATTCCTGTCTATTAGCAGACACCAGATGGTGCGTTTCTCTCTTCCTCAGAAGAGAGGCGTTGATTGGTGCTGTAAGGCGTCGTCCTGACGATTCAGACGGTGAACGGGTCTCGGCAGAAGACATGCACTCCTCAGGTGTGTTATTGTGAGAGCCCCACATCTCACACTGATGAAGAAGATGTTGTGCTGAACACAACTGTTAAATATAATCGTGTGGGTGGCTGTGTTGGGGTGTGAGCCACTGTAAGAGGAGGGGTAGAGAGGAATGCATGCCACTAAGCAATGGAGTGCATGAAGGGTAAGTGTTCGCAGTCCACATGTACACAGCTATTTTTAAATTAAAGTAATTTTTAATTACTTTATTAAAAATATTAATTTTAAATGTAAAGTAAAACTCAGCAGGGTAAAGATATTTTAAAACACATTCAGTGTTGATATGAAGACATTTTAAACTGAGTTTTTAGCGTGTAACGTTAGCTTGTACGCCATTATCTACTTTGTTTGATGCAAGACTGTGCTTCATCGTGTCTTTTGTTTACATAAAGTGTTTTTCTTCTTTTTTTATATTAAGCAGCGCTAAACAAAGAAGGGAATATCCCAATTATAAAATGTACCTGTGTACATGTGGTCTAGGCCAGTGGTTCTTGAAGCGGGGGTCAGGACCCCCTGGGGGGTAGCAAGACACAGCAGATGGGGTCACTAGAAAGTTTCAGAAAATAAATGTTTGAATTATTGGAAATAATAAAACATTTTACATCATTTTTAGCAGTAGTAGTAGTACAGTTTAAACAATACTTTGATATATTCTGTTACTAGCATATATATTGAAATACTATCAAATAATATTATGGCTGTTATGGTTCTACCAATTTTGAGGATAGAGGATAGTTTTTTTCAGGGTTGTGAGCTTAAAAGTTTGAGAACCCCTGGTCTAGGAACTACTTAATTCACCTCTATTCTACAGTATGTGTGTGTTTGTGGATTGTTCAAGTGTTTATGGGTGTGTTTGAAGCTCTTTCACCGCCCAGGTAAGCTTCCCGCCACAGACGGTCATCTGAAAGCCAAGGACCAATCACCAGGATGGATGTCACACCTGTTCCTCGCTGATCTTGTTAGCTCCCTGTAGCCCTTTGAATGCCTTATCTGTGTCATATTGTCTTGGCACTTACAGCATCTAAACATAACACAAAAAGTAAGGACATTTGTGTTTGGTGGATACTTTCTTTGTGCTTAAAATGGTTCTTGACAATAAATCGTATACAATTGGAATGCCTTTTAAATGGTGCCACATTAGTAAGGAACATGTATTAGTGGGATGAGCAGCAGAGCTGGGTGGGTTGCAACCATGAAAAAGTGGTTGAATCTCTGCCAATGCCAACAAGCTTTTCTTTGCTGTTGATTCTTGTTTGGTGTTCGGTGGGTTGGACGATTGAAGAAACAAGACATATTAGCAATGTAACAATGTATTAATGTAACAAACAGGAGCCTCAGTAGCGTGTGGAAGAACCACACACAGCCACAACAGCCTGGCACCTCCTCTTCATGCTGGTCACCATGGTCACACCACACTGCTGTGGGATGGCATCCCATTCTTCAACCAGCATTTGTCACAGGTCAGCCAACATGGTTGTGTTGGTCACTGTGGCACGAACAGCACGCCCAAGTGATCCCACAAGTGTTCACACACATTTACTTATTTACACATATACTGTAGTGGTTTTTGTCCATCGTTTATATGTTATGGCCTAGCAGGCTCTCAGGTGTTTTGTGAGGTCTGAGTGTTGTTATTTGCCCCAACTGGCTGTTTTTCTGTTTGCTGGAACAACAAACTAATTATTCAAATGTTATTGTTCACCCTTGCTAAAATGATTGTTGGATCTGAATCTGCCTATTGAGTTCTTATTGACCTCTCCCATCATGTGACTAACATTTTTGTAAGCTGTTGAACCCCAGTGATCCACAAAGATGAATGAATGAATGAATGAATGTGTGCCTGGAGTTATTTAGATCTTTGTGCTCTGTGCCTATCTCCTATTTACTGTTAGCTGTCAAATGTATTTGTTTAGCTTCCAGACATGGACGTGTTGTGGCATCATTCGCTCCGTACTGTATGTGTGCATGTGCTATCTGCATCCACACGCTGTGCTGCTGGTACAGTCCATCTGGACTTCTCCGTACAGAATGTGTCATGCTGCTGTATAATGAGTGATTCTGCTTGGACAGCAGTCTACCAGCACGTTGTCCATAACCGCCATTTTGGATCTTTGAGTCCAGAAATGTTCAGAAATGTCCAGAAATGTTAAATTATGAACTGTTTATTTGTCTGTCTGTCATCTTCTGCTTCAAACAACTATGTATACCGCATTATGGAAACACACACGCACACACGCACACACACACACAAAGCAAGCCCTTCCTTGCTCCCATCGCTGCTTATTTCTCTCAAGGGATAGTCTTAATCTGTTGCTATGGCTACTGCTGTTGGAAGCAGAGAAATCCTGACAGGTTTCATCCAAATGGAATTTTCTCGAAGGAAACCTAAATAATCTCTCTCATCAATGAATGCTACCGATACAGTACAGTAATAGCCTTGTGACAGCAATCTCCTTTACTGATTTAATTGTATATTGTAGGCCCATAGTAATGTTTTCTGGTTATATTCAGTTATTTTCTGGTTGCTATCGTTTCAATTTACTGTTTCTAAACTGTCTCTAAACACTATTGACATAATTCCCAGTCATAAATGAATATGAATGGAGCATTCAAAAACAAAAGAGTGCTTTATAAGAAACTGCAACAACATGGCACTGTTTTGCTGCATGCACTCTGCAGCCTCAAACGAAGCCCTTTGTGGTAACTTCTAGAATTGGACTTGACTGGACTCCCTGAGATGATGACATCTGCTGTTAGAATGTATATGATTCTATTTGAATATAATAAACTGTTAAGAATACCTCATAACTCACCGAGCTTCAAACAGGTGTTTTTTTTTGATATTATGAAATTCTTTTTGCTCCTGTCTACAAGAATGTTATCATCCTGTTTCTTTGTCTGACACCCATGCGCTAAGTGGTAGTACTTATTCCTACCCTTCAGACAAGTAATTATAGTACCTCTGTAATGCTACCTCTGTTGGATAGAAGTGCGTGTGTGTGCACGCGTGGGTGCACACATATATTTCTCAAAGTCTGGACTGGACTGGACCATGAATATCGCACATGAGCACTCAACAGATTGGCATTGTGGTGGATGTTACTGCGTAGCCTGTGCTCTTCATTCTACCACAAGACACATTTGAGACTGGCCTTCTGAGAAGTGCTCACTTCCTGGTTAAAGAAACACAGTAGCTTCTCAGAGTATAAAGCCCTCTGTCTCGAAAGAAAATAACAATTTGTGTGACACATAAAGGGCAAAAAGGCTTGCTAGATTAGATCTGAAATGCTTAATGGACTAATCTTCCTCTGCAATAGGCTCCTCTGGAAACACAATCACACAAATAATACGTCGCACAACATCTTCCTTCCATTGCCTGCGGCCTCATTGAGCAAGATATGAAGGCTCGCTGGCTGTTTATGTATATGTGTCTTTGTGCTAAGTGCTTCTTTCTTCTCCATCTGGCCATCTCCATGTTTAATAATCTCTCTATCTCTTGTTCTCCGTTTTACAGCTTACAGTGTCAACAGACCAGACAGCACTAATGGAGCTGGGGTGATCTCTTCCCTCTCTCTTCACATTTGTCTCGGAGCCCTGAATCTCTCCGGAGACATCTGCTCAACCCCTTCCAGCAATACCCCTCATATAATATTCATCCATTACCCCCATCAGCAGCCCAATAAACACCCTGTTAAAAAAAAAAAAAATTCAACTGGCTGGTCTTTGGTATATGTTTGGATACACGGCAGAGTAAGATACCAAGCTGGTCTATGGTGTTGGGTTAGGTTGGTTACAGTTTGTTTCCTGTTGAGCAGCTGTGGTCATCATGGCTGAAGTGGCTTTTAGTCTTTCTGCTATTATACAAAGTGCCCTTATGTCTCAGTGGGTTTTTCAGATGATAATTAGTCTACCTGATGCACGCCATGTTCTCTAACTGTGCCTAACGGTACATCTCTGCTCTCCAAATAATCAGTTTTTACAGTTTGTCAGCTCAACGTGTATATTTCTCTCCGCCTGTAAATGATAGAAACTGATACAAATTCTCATTAATATCATCATAAGAATCAGTCTTTACATTCTGTATGGTGTCCTGGTTTGGAAATGTGAGTCTGCGTAACAAGAACCGACAAGGTAGCCTTATAAAATAGCCAACAAGATCGTCAGGTGACATATTTAACAGGCATGTGCTCACACAGACCGATGCCATTCTAGACTGTCCTGGCCACCCTTTGGAGGATCAATACTGTAGGCTTCCCTGGGGCGGCGTTTCAGAATGCCTAAAGGTATAACTAAGAGGATCAGAAACTTCTTTATTCCTGGCCATTACACAATTAAATGCTACGAACGATTAATTAACTACATGTCTAGAGGAAAAGCCTCCATATCTTGACTGTCTTAATAATTCTGTATACTGTAGCCATATTTCATGAATATCTTACTGTGTAAAGAGTTATTTACGTGTGGATTGTGTGGATATCCTTTACTGTCTCTCCTTTTGTTGCCGAAAGAATTCCCCTTCGGTTAATAAAGAGCTATTGAATTTAATGTAATTTAATTAAATCGCCTATATTTTGATGGAAAGATCTAACAAGACCATCCCACCCTGTATGGTTTGTTTGATATGTCGAATTATAGTGATTCTCACTGCTGCAGAGCAACACTGCACTAAAATTGCTTTTCAACATGTGTGCAAACTTGGTTGTAAAATCTAAGAAATCATGTTCAGGTTAGAATTATCTATAGTATTGTTGTACTGCCACTCAATGGTGTACTGAAGCAATGCACGTTATTGTAGGGACTGTCAGCACACACAGTCCCTTGTAAATATTGGGTTCTACTTAAACTGGATGGAAAAATCAAGAACAATTTGCTTTCCATTATAAATTATTATTTTTATGTTCCCAAAAACATGCAATGCAAATAAATGTAGCCTGGCAAATTTTCTAAAACAACAAGAGGTTTAATATGTATATTGTTATTATATTTTTTATTAGGCTATCCATCATCCCTGCCAAATCACCAGCATAAGGTATGTCTTGCATGCTGGAACCAGCATGGAATGCTGGTTTGCTGGTGCGTTAATGTGTTAATGGTAATGTGTTAAATGTAGACATACACAAGTACAAATGATGCTTGTCCCTACAAAGGTTCTTTCGTACAGACAACAGGGCCTAAACTCACACTCAACCCAGCAAGATCATACTAGTGAACCAGCTAAACCTCCAAAAAGCTCCATGTGGCTTGAGAACAGCACAACTATGCTGGTCCACCAGCTAGACCAGCACTACTCCAGCACTACCCCAGCACTAACCAGTATGAACCAGCCCGGACCAGCATGGAATTCATGCTGGTTTATGCTGGATTTTTTAGCAGAGATTTTAGAGATTTTATGACATAGGGGGTTTTAAGTGCTAAGGACTAATTGGGTTCCTGGGTCGAATAACAAAAATGTAATTTTAGATAGTTTTTTTAGATAGTTTTTTTTTTGTGATAATTTTAGACAGATTTCTTCACATTGGGGCCCTGGAATGGTAATGAGAAGTAATGAAGCATATATCTTATGTAGGTGGAGGAGATTGGGACTTGGCAGTGGTGGTGACATTTTCTAAAGGTCACTGCAGACTTTTCATTAAGATTCCATTAAGACCTTTAATATCATTAGATATAACAGCTTTATCATCAGAGTCAGAAATGTAATGCTCTACTAGATAGCAAACTTCTGTTCAAATTTAAAGGAGGTTATATTCCCTTTTACTATGATCAATCAATGCTAACAGTTGAATACCGTTGTAATACCGCTTAAATGCATCAGGGGGTAGTATTACACAGATTATACTTTTAAGTATGCCTATGCCTGCAATTGCAGTTTTGTTATATAATATACTTCAGTGTACTGAATTAGGGGAATACGGATTTATTAAATAATGCAGGCAACTCTTTGGTTTGGTTCTAGCTATGCAGTGCAACTAAAAAATAAAAACAGTAATTTAATTTAATTTAACTTATTTTTTAGAGTGCATGGGTCTAATACAGTATATTAAATACGCCTGTGCTACTGTGTATTTGTAAACCTTTCATTCCCACTACAACAAGGCATTCAGAACATGCATATTGCCACAATAAAATGATGACAGCTAAACATAAATTATTAAATACACTGTGCAATGTTACAGTGATCACTTATAGTGATAGATTATGCACTTCATATTTATTGAAAACCAAACTCAAAAAGAATGCTCAGAGCAAAAAAAAACATGTTTGAAAAAAGAAATTCAGGAGAATAATATTTAGAATATATATCCCCTGTATACATTTCATTTGGCTCTATCAAGTTTTGAAAATATTCTCAGTAATTTAATTTTTTGAGCTAAGGCACCAATTAAAAGTTACGTTGGATCGATACTGTTAGATCGATAGTGCATACTAAACATTGAGCAAAATACATGTAATATCCTCAAGAAGTCTAAAATACACAAGCTAAATACAAACAAAAAAAACCAGACAGTGTTACATTCTTGTAAAGTCTTAGTTATTAAAATAAGCAGATCAAATTCTGTGACACTGTTATAAAGTTTAACTTAGAGTTATATACGTTTTTTGCTTTTCTTACGGCTCCTTTTTATTAGAAACTCCTCCATTTCCCAGGTTCTGTGTAATTTCTGCATTCATGCTATCTCTGTCATGGGGAGCTGTCTGTTGATCGTGAAATGATCGTTGATGGTGATGGTAGCGGGTTGTGATGGGAGTTCCTGGGAGGACCTTGAACATCAGGTAACTGCAGGACCACCACATCACGCAATTCAATGTCTCTAGTCAGCTGCGTGTCTTTGGAGGTGGCAGGGAAAGCCACAAATTCACACGTTGAACACGTATCATGTGAGAGACTCGTGGCATGGCTCTGGTAACGCACTTCTCAGCGACTGACGGAACAGCTTTTAACCAACTGACAAAATAAGATCACACCTTTATGGAAATGATGCATTTCCACATACAGTACAGTACATTACAGTACAGGATCTGATGAAAAGCTATATTTGTGCAAACCAATATTATAAATAAAGTTAAGCCTTAGTCGTAGGATTTGTTCTAGTTCCTGTCCTTAATTCAGCCCCCCTGCTCCCCCATTCATTTTCACACTCACGCCATACCTCTGCTTCTACAGTCAGTACTTTATTATTTCCCCCTTATAGTACCTATTAGCGTGTCTCTCCAACTCCCTGTCTTAGACACAGGCATCCATGCCTCGTCTAACTACTTCGTAGGGCTGGTGCTTTTTTTGTAAGGGCTCTTCTGGGCGATGCCATAGGGCACATGGGCGGCGATGGTGCCCATCTCCGCTGCGCCCTCCACGTGGAACATCTGGTCATCAAAGTAGATGTGCGGCCTGATCTTCTCCAGCATTGGGCCCTTGGGGGCCCCAGCCAGGAAGAGGGCCTCGTCTATCTCCAGGCCCCAGGCTCTGAGGGTCTTCAGGGCCCGGATGCCCGAGCTAGCGGCGCTGCGTGCCGTCACCAGATAGGTACGGATGGGGCAGTCCAGGCGGTGGCCCTTGGCGTAGAACTTCTTCTGGAGCTTTCCCAAAGCCTCCAGGAAGCCTTTCAGAGGCCCCTGCAGTACGGAGCAGAGCATGAACCACAACGTCTAGAAGTAACTTTTAATGTGCTGACTGACTTTCTACCACTAGATGTCACTCTAAGCGCACCAGCATCAGAGACAAAAAAAAATGGTCAGTGGGCCACTCACACACACACACACACACACACACACGCACACACATACACACATAAACTGACATGCCAGCCTGGCTATATGAAATCAAAGAACAGAGGGTCTTAGACTACAACATGTCATTATCTACTCAGGACACAATTACACCACTATATTGTTACATAGAATTGCTGCTATATAAATGTTGACAATATTGTTTAGAACGCCTTTCTTAGGCTACCTTATACTGTAGGCTACAGTATATCACAGAGTTGCTATTGGACAAATGTTTTAATATGAATTGATAATTTGAACTTTGCTGTATTTGCTTCAGCGTTTTTAAGTGATCATATGGTTTAAGTTAAAACTTTCCATTCTGACAAAACAAAGTTTTCTGCCTCTGCGAATAAGTAGAGCTATAACAAGCCAAGCATGGCCACATACATGATCGAGTAGTGTGTCTTCATTTTCTCTCTCGTGCTCAAAGAACTTGTCCAGACCATGGGCCTTGAAGATGCGTTCTGATTCGTCAGAGAAGAGAACAGCATCGCCGTCAAATGCCACGCGCAGCTGGGTCTCTGAGACCTCTGTCATCTTCTCTGACATGAACATGGTGGCTGCTGCAATACCTGTGGGCAACGAGACATATGCCTACTTGTATCACATTAATGGTGTCACTGTGCCTTAGCCAAATGCTGCTGTAGCTTTATGCTATAGCTACATACATACTGTATGTAGCTATTAGATTTATAACATTCCAACAGCTATGTGTGTTACACATTTGAAGCAAATCATTCCTAAGTAATTTAACATTTGGGAGATGGAGTTAATCTCACTTCAAAATTAGTTTAAACATTTTATTTGATAAGATTTCATTCTATTTGTCTTATCATGTGCTTCTCACACTGTCCTGGAAACTTATATGATAACTATGAACAGGGAAACATTGATAAAAGGTTGCATTGTTGCTACTTAAATTGCTATAATAACTTTACTGGAAACAATAAAATGTTGTAAAATAAAAAAAGTGATTTATTCATTAATAACTAAATGTAAAACATGTTTTAATAAACATAGATTATCACCTCCTACCTCCTACTGCCATGCATGACTTTCTTTTTATGTGTTTTACTCTATGAATATGAATTATGATAATGCTATTGTGCCCAAACAGCCCATGGAGCGATAGTCATCATGAATATTTATGAGTGTTGAGCTAGATGGTTCTAGAGTGCCTGTGGCTGAATGGACCTGCTGGTGTGAGAGTGTGTGTAGGATATGCCCACCTTCAGACAGAGCCTCTTTGACTTTATCAGCGTCAGCTGACAGGTAGAGGTTGGTGTGCCAGGCCTTCAGGTAGCCAATAGGACTGGTGCCTCCGGTCATGCAAAAGCGCTCAATATACAGGTCTGGGGAGAGAAACAAGGGACATATGGGTCACTCTGACACCACAGGTCATCTGGAGGATCTGGGTGGGGGCGGGGCATGGTTGAGTTCAAACTACAAATACTTTTCTACACAAATAAGCACTTGTTCAAACAGTGAACATATACTATGAACTGTGTCTAGTCAATCTACATACTGGCTTGTGTTTCAGACACTGCCCTGGCCTGATCTTAAGACCGGTTAGGAGCTGTCATGTGGACTGGGATGGAGGGTTTGATACTGTACTGTTGACATTGACATTAGATGCCAGATGGTTGTTCTGGACTCTTATGTAAGATGAGTTGAAGAGGGCAACCGCACTGTATTTATTTGATGTTCAGGCACAGATGACGTCAAACACAGCTACAAAGGAAAATGCCACAAAATGTATTTGTTTTTATATATTTTGGAAAAATATATTTTATAATTTTGTATATACAAATATTTATAATAGTAATAATTTCTTATTTGCTTCTATATTTATGTATTTACATTAAAGGAACATAGTCAGAAAAAGTAGAATGCTTATGTAAATAAACTGAAATAAGCTAAGATATTCCCTATAGCTTCTATCCTCAAAAGAAAAAATAATAAAACAAAGAAACAAAGAAAATTAAGGAAAAAAAGAGAAAATTATAATAATAATAATAAAAACATGAATAGTGCTTTTTTTTACCAGTTCAGAAATGGGGGATACCCTGACTGAAACATGTGCCATGATTATTGTAAAATAATAAAATAAATTCATCCCTGAGACTGTAACAAATCTGATATATATATA
>JAODOY010004628.1:0-32741 GCA_025399855.1 Forbesichthys papilliferus
TTAATTAATTTCTTTTTGATACTAATTAATAGCTGTCAGATTGGTTTGATGACAATAGCCGCAGTTGTATACTCTCTTTTGTGTATTGTGGAGCCGGCAGAACAAAACGTATGTTGGTGAAAGAGTATGCACTCTCCATACAGAAAGTTGACCTCAAACAAGCTGTTCAGCTTTTGTGGTGTTGTGCATTCAAGGCAGCATTTTTCATTCATATATTCAATAAATAATCCAAAGTAAATATTTTGCCATAAAAAGGTCCATTTAATGTTGACGTACAGTGGGCGTCCTTCACTGAAGAACACTTAAGGGGGCCATGAAGCTCAGAGATGAACTAGCCAAAACACGAATGCTGGATATTTGGACTTGATGTTATAGCACTAGATTAGGTCTTTAATAGTACTCTTCAAAGACGCTCTGATGGATTCAGCATATGTGGATTACATGCTAACAACATATCTAGCAAGATATAAATGTTAGCAACTATTTCCCCAACTGGTTATATGCATATGTATAGATTAGGAGAAGGATACTTGTCACTTAACAGCACATCTGTGTTTATACTGTACTGTATGTCCCTGAGATGTAGAAATGTTTTGATATTCATACTAAGCATTTATGTGTTGAACCTTCTGAAAAATACCACATACTGTACTGTGTTAACCCCAGACACATAGAGTATCCAGTGCATAAGAGATCGATTTCTAATTCTGGACAAGATAAAAACCTGATCTCTTCACTAGTGAATGATGTTAGCGCTTCAAAGTGTAATGTTTCCTATTGTTCATCTAGTGAGGTAATATAAGTATTTCCTGCATGTTACTCTATGTGCTGCACCTCGTAAAGCTCACCACTTTCCCCATTAGCCTTGCATTGCATCTTAACCAGACGCTCTTCAATCCCTAATGATGAAGTTCCAGCTATTTGGCAAGGCATTCACCTTTTTCCTTATTTGCTGAATTCATTCCTTTTGAAGCTTTCGACCAATGATTGGGAAGTAACAATCTGTTACTGATCTCACGTAGACAATGAGATCTTACTCTCCATAAAGTGGATTAGACAGCATGAGGTAAGTACATTGAGTCAACAGGCAGTACTCACTCTAAAGAGCAAATCCTAATTGTCAAATTACCCATCTGAAGAGTCATTGTTCAACGGCAGGCTGAAGGCCTGTCAGTGATTTGGCATCGTACCAGCATGCATCATTGGATTTCCAGTACTGTAGACTCTACAGTACTGGAAATCCAATGGAAAGATATCTTTGATACTTTGCCTTATTATATTAACTTCCTGACTTACGGTAGGCCTGCATCCTTATTATAACGGCTTATGATTGCTGACTATGCACCTTAGACTTGCTTTTTGAAAGGGCAGCATTGACCCCAAGTGTCCTTAACCCTCATTATGCAGTTTAGACATTCATAACCAGATGGCTTTTCTAGCAAGGGGTCAGGCAGCATACCATACTGCATCACACCATGCCAACTGTTTGATTATTGTATTTAGTAGGCTACAATACATGTTTTGACATTCTATCTATCTTTTTCAGCTTCCTTTTGGTCTTCTCCTGTCTTATACTGTCAGTCTTTGCCACCATCAAAGAGTTCAAAAACAGCTCAGAGAGTGCCTTGTACATCCTGGTAAGTATATCCATGCAATCTGACGTTTTAGTTAACCGGTGTTGTGGCCCATTAGACCTCATTTGAGGGTGTCAAATTGTCCAAAAAAATCTGTTTTTTTTTTACACCTATTCTGGAGGAACAACTGATGCTTTCTAAATGATTTTGTTACATTAGACATTAGACAATGTTTTATTGACCAAAATAGCTTAAACACCTGGATGTGTGGACAGGGTTTGACACTGGACGGTTAAATGGCTTTTTTTTTTAAATGGGTTTTTAATAAACAGGAGTACAGTGTTAGTGGTGCTGCAGTGATGTATTGCGGGTTATTCTGTAGGAAATTGTGACTATCGTGGTGTTTGGAGTGGAGTACATAGTAAGAATATGGGCTGCTGGATGCTGCTGCAGATACAGGGGATGGAGAGGGCGCCTCAAGTTTGCCAGAAAGCCCTTCTGTGTCATAGGTGAGAACAGCCATGCACTTAATTCTCACCTGATTCACACCTTCTCTGATCCTCTCACACACAGCACAGTGACTCACAAGTCTCACAAGAGTAGGAGACTAAATCAAACTACAGTGGTATAGTATGGCTCTGTTAGCCATAGAAGTAAAGGTTAAAAAAAGGTATTTTGTTAATCAACACCTCATAGATTGTGTTGTGTGTTCATATAGTTTATTGTTTCAATAGAAAACCCACAATAAGACGTTAAGTGTTATTTCTAACACTGCTACATAGAAACCGTGCTTCAATGATGCTAGTTGTACATTTTGCATTCACCCAGCATTATAAAGCATATTTTATTCATTGCATCATGCCCCCATATCTCCTGTTCATGGGTTGCTTGTCATAACTCTCCTCTCGCCAGACATTATGGTGCTAATAGCGTCAGTGTCGGTGCTAGCAGCAGGCTCCCAAGGGAATGTCTTTGCCACCTCCGCCATCAGGAGTCTCAGGTTCCTCCAGATCCTACGCATGCTGCGTATGGATCGACGTGGCGGCACATGGAAGCTACTGGGATCTGTGGTCTACGCCCACAGCAAGGTGACAGACCTGAGGGAAGAACAGAATTGGAATTTGTTTTTCTATTCTTTTGCAAGTCTTAATTAATATATTTCCCTTCTTGCATCTGATTGGTACAATTGTGGTTGATGCCGAATCAGCACTTATTGAATTGTAGCTGTCCTGGCGTTTCTCAACCCTGGTCCTGAGGACCCACTGTCCTGCATGTTTTAGAGGTCTCCCTGCTCCAACACACCTGATTCAAATCAGTGGGTCAGGGCAGTGCTTTTTTTTTTTTTTAAGTTGAGACAAAGATTCAGGTTTGTTCAGGCAGATCAGAGGTGCGTTAAGATTTTGGAAACATAGCGAACATTTGCTTTTTGTTCATTGCGAATGTTTGGAAACACAAGAAAACGGTCTGAGGAGGTAGTTCTCGGTGAACACACATAGACACTGGACGAAGGGTTTAAACTAACATTTAAGCAAACATGTTCTCCACGATCATTCGCCACTGTTTGCCACTTCCAAACGTACCTCAGGTTGAGGAAGTTTTTTCTCAGTATAATTGCATACAAACACATACAGCGCCACGTCAGAAGGATTTAGCATTCAGCCTTGCACGTCTCTCCCAGCTTACTAATGTAGGGAGACAGGCGATTAGTTAATTTCCCACACCTTTTCCCAATCACCGGTAATTCCTTGTACCACACCCCCAACACTATCGACCACAGAGAGCGATAACAAACTTAATTTGCTTTCTTGTGAAATGTGGGAGAGGTGGAGATAGCTTGAAGATATTTGAGCTTGATCAAAACAAAAACACCTGTCAGAAGCTCCGCCCCCAACATTGAACACTCATTGCCATAGCTACAGTAGGATACTCTAATGTGGTGCGGTGTGCACCACTTTGTTTGTGTTTGCATTTGCTGAGCCATTGCAGTGTAGAAACACCAGATCATTTTCTAAGTGCACAGAACAGGTAGTTGGCAGATTGTAAGGATATATTTGCTGAAGTTGACCAAAAAAAAAAGCTGTTAACTTTCAGTCACTTACTCCACATTTAATTATATTTGACATGTGACATGGAGGGAAATTCTTCTGCACTTTTCATTTGAAAACCATTTAGTTAAGGCACTGTATGTTCTAATGGTATGGATACCATTTTAGAGTCCTATATAGGACAGATTGTGAGGACAACTAGAAGCAGCCTGAGTGAGTGACAGCCATTGGAAGGCACAGTGAATTGAATTTATAGGAAGGTGATCTTATGAGATATGATACAGTTGGCCTCAAGTGCACATACATATATATCCAATATTGTCATCTCCGAGCATTCTTCTGCTGTTGTTTCATTACCCTGCATTACCCTTTTCTCAGGAGCTCATCACTGCATGGTACATAGGCTTCCTGTGCCTAATCCTGGCTTCATTCCTGGTCTACTCTGTGGAGAAGGACTTAAATGATGACTTTGAGACCTATGCTGATGCTCTGTGGTGGGGCCTGGTAAGAAACACTTGTTTTGTGATCTTTACTTCTATCTCCTGTATTCAGTACATCAACTTCATAGAGCTGTTTTGTATTGTGTCATTGCTAGATCACTCTAACCACCATTGGCTATGGTGACAAGGTCCCCAAGACTTGGAATGGACGCCTACTGGCTGCCACATTCAGTTTGCTTGGAGTGGCCTTCTTCGCTCTTCCTGCTGTAAGTCTGGTTCTGCTCCCATACAACGCAGTGTGGTCTCTATACTGACATGCGTACACTTGTAGACCCACACTGTACTGTCTGAGGTAGGTTCATATTTCCGACTGATTATGTTATGCTATTATTCCACTAAATGGAATGACATTGTTGATGTTTGTTTAGACCTATTTAGACCTATAGATACAGCATTACTTGCTCCAGTGCTCTTATTTATTTAGTGTTAAGGCCGCTGAACTACAACATGATTTGTTAGTGCTCATGAGAGAGCACATTTGTGAAGTTGCAATGACTGATGATTCCAGAGGTTGTATTCACAGAGATGTTGTACTCAACAATGAACCCTATGGAATATATGAGCAAATGCTGGATCAGGAGCTTAAAGCTATCATCATATTTATTAATGTAAATATCAGTTCAGACATTTGTGCATTTTCTTTCTGTGACGTCACATTCTGAATACAGGTACTGTAGGCGCTACGTGAATGTGTTCTATGAGTGAAAATGTCAAGATACACGTTCAAGTGTTTTTTTTACAGGCTGTCACCGGTGACTTCAAATTTAACTCACATGTGGGAATCATTTTTAAGTGAACATGTAAACATATGACTTCACAATGTGGTTCTACAAGTTCTTCTGCAAGAGCTTACATCAAGTCTACAAGCTCTTGTATTCTCCAACTTATTTACCTGCATAATTCTGGGTTCATAGTGTAGTAGCCTAGATGTAGCCTAGATGATATAGGTTGTTTTTCATACTGCAAAACGCTGTGTTACTACTGTAGATATGTTCTCTAACCTTGGGGCTGCATGTCATCATAAATTAATATGGCATATCTTGTTTTATTCACACAGGGCATTCTGGGTTCTGGGTTTGCCCTGAAAGTACAAGAGCAGCACAGGCAGAAGCATTTCGAGAAGAGACGCAATCCTGCCGCAAGCCTTATCCAGGTACGTGCATCCACAATGCTTCACGATGCCTTTATGTTTCAATCTTACCAAATGACTAAACTGATTTTCTTGTTTATAAACAGGCTGCCTGGAGGTTTTATGCTACCAACCTTTCCCGTACTGATCTGTTGTGCACCTGGGAGTTTTATGAGCAGACCGTGTCAGTTCCATTGTATAGGTACAGACACGTGCCTTTAAAAACGATACAGCGATTCTCTGTTCTCCAACCACTCAGCCATCTAATATATGGAACCAGTTAGAAATATTGCCCCCTTGCAGTGATTGTGTTAATTGTCTTCCAAACGTTATCCATGCTGTCTAGAATGCGACACTGGAAACCCTTTGAAAATGCAATGAAAAGACAGATTATGCAGGCAGCCATTTTGCTCCAGATCTATGATACACATATAGTAAGGTCAGCAAAAATGTAATCAGTAAATATCTGAAAGCACAAACTGGCTTTATCATATCAAATTACTACATCACACATGGCTTGAGCTCTGTCTCTCTAAACTATATGGAAATACGTTCTTGTCTGGAATGATAATGTAACGTGTTTGGTGGGTGGCTTGCAGACCAGATGAGTGAACAGACCCAAAGGCAGACACTAATGTCTTCAGTATGATAGAACACATCTCTGATTAGAACATTTTCTCTTCCAGGCTTATTCCACCACTGAACCAATTGGATCTTCTGAGAAATCTGAAGAGCAAGTCTTTCAGGTATAAATACAGTCTGACCGTGATAATACTGAAATGTTCAGTTAATCATACGTCACAAGAATGATTCTAATTAAAAACATGAACTGATATGTGATAGTAATGTTGTGTATTAACTTTATAATAATTTGATAATAAAAATATAATCTCAAGTAGGAAGTTTGTGATTAAGATAACATACTGTACCTCATTTTGCAGAATAGCAAAGGCGTACAACCTTATAAGCATTACATATGCTTTTGACAGAGAAGCCTAAATCTGCAAACTATTGGTTTAACTTGTTTATAAAGAAGTATTCTCCCTCGCGTAATCTTTTAATAATATGTTTACTTGCTGATTAAAATGTCACTTCATGTTCTCACATCTTGCGCTAGCCTCTAAGTGATTATACCATGGGACCAATTATGCAGCAACATGCCACACCAAATAATCCCAGCTAACTTGCATCATTGTCTTTGATACATGGGCATTTGGTGTATTATGGTACACAGTACATGCGTATCATAATTGACACAAAAAAAGTGATTACTGGCAACATTTCTAATCTAGAAGAAAATACAACCATATCTTATTAATAAATTTGAATTCTGTATACTTGAACCTATCTTCAGATATTTAACATTTCAAATCCAGTGTTAAAGAAAATGCATAACTTCTGGTGCAATTGTAGTCTGAAGTCTCAAACACTGAACTGTAATCGGAATATGTAGAATTGATTTTGGTCAGAGACAAATAGTGTATGACTAGATGGGAACTGTGGAAATAAGGTCCACACCATAGTTGTACAGAGTTGTCCTCGATATGTAATGAATGGCATGATGGACTGTGTCTTTTCTGTCATTGTGCCCGCGGCCACGTCCAGTAGGAAGGAGTCTCAGACAGAAACCTCACCCAGGTCTGTGGACACTACACTGTTCATCACCTCTATGGCTTTACCTCAATCTGCTCTTACTGCAGCTGCTGAGGCACTCTTCTTGGAGGAGAGAGAGAGTGTGTGTGTGTGTGTGTGTGTGTGTGTGTGTGTGTGTGTGCGTGCATGTGTGCGTGGTGTGTATTTGTGTGGGATTACAATATTGCCAAAACTTTAAACTTGTGTTTTGATTGTCATAGTTGTAAATTGAGGTTCGTTCACGATTGAAGTTTTAAAAATGTGCATGTGTAAGAAATGAAAAGTTTGCAAATGCTTTAATAAATGTTGCAAATATAATTAATTATACTAACCACAATCGCCACTTTCAACCACATACCTCATTTCCAGACAATTGCATTTAAAATACAAGCTCACAAGCTGGGTGGTCGTACTGTTTACCAACGTGATTGATGTGCAATCCAACCAATCAAGATGGTTTTGGTGGAGATATCTTATTGGTCAGGGAAAATGGTCCTGACCCTATAACCTGCAAAACACTTTCATGTTTCTTTGGGTAACTCTACATGCCTATAAAACATAATACAGTATGTGAATGACAACAGTGCCAAAAACCATGTGAGTTTGTATTTTAAATGATGTGCTCGCGCATTGAGGCTTGTGTTTGTATGACGATTTGCAATTGTGTAATTACATGTTGCAAGATTGTATCATGGTATGTCAAATTATTAAGCTTAACATTTATTAAAACATTTGCGACCATTAGTATGTTTCTTACACATCATGACACAAGCTTACAAAATTAAACTGCCCGTTTGCAAATCTTCCCTTGCGGCCACAAACCTCATTTACTAACCATAGGATTCAAAACGCAGGATTGCGAGTTTTGGCGCTATTGCAGTTCCGTGCTCCTCCTCTGTTTGTCAGATGTACATTTAAAGTTTATGTGTTGACGTGCCTCCTTCAAGAACGGTCATGCTGAATTTGCCCTCACAGTAGTATCTCACTGCCTACCTAGCTTCAAGTATTCACCAATACCGTTGGTGATACTCTGGCTGCCAACATCACTGGAGGTAATGGGATGTTAACAATGAAGTGATGTTGGATTTTATTTTCACACCCCCCTCCCACCCCCCGCCAAACCTTAATATAATTTATTCATAGGGCAGTAACAGTTTGTGACATAGGCTATATTAGTTCCTCATCAATTCTTTATGCATAATGTGTAAATGTACTTTACAAGATACTATTGCAAACCGTCAATATCTGATTTGACCGGTATCATTTTTTATTAAACGTGACACGAACAGAATGGACTGATCAGAATGGACTGATCAGAATGTATTGATCAGAATGGACTGATCAGAATGTATTGATCAGATATAGCTAAATGTTACTGACATCACAGTATGACATTCACTGGTATTTTATTTGTCAAAGACACTTTATCTTACCTTCTGTGTGTTTCTATTGTTCACCCCTACAGTAACGAAAATGCCCACAAAGACAAATTATGTGGGTGCTGCCCGAGAACCATTAGGTATAGTTGTTGCACAGATACTAACAGCCGTGTTGCAAGTATTTCAGTCTGTGTGTCGCCTTTCGTTCCCACCTCTTTTCTTCTTTATTTAAAGTAAACCCAAGATGAACCAATCAACTTTTCTTCACAACTTTGATAGTTGAGTTATTTATATTAACTAATGAAGTTCAGTATAGATGCTTGAAATAAACACTGTTGCTAAATTGTCCTTAAACTTTTTTTACTCAAAATCAAATTTCCTTTCAAATGTTCGCCCAATCCCTGTGACAGTTGATTTATGGCTTCTGTTCAGTAATGTCTCTATTGTTATTGACTTGCTTGCTGCTTTTTTCAGTTCTCTCCTCCATAAAGGTTTTGTTCAGCAGACAAGTAGCGCTCTATTGAGCACCCCCACACACACACACACACAAATGGGTCCTGTGTACGAACCAAGGATGATCAATTATTTCTGCATGATTGTTTTTTCTTATACTTTTTGCATAGAGTGAGATCACAGCTCTTCCTTTTGAGGCCTGCCGTGTCACTGTGCTTCATATGCATGCATGCTTGTTGCTTCCTGCTGCTTGCCTGATCCACTTGATGTTCAACTATGTTGGCACATGGACAATGGCTCCTACAGCGGTAGAATGTTGCCAATTTTTCCCTTTCTGCTCAGGTAAGAGTTGTGTTAATGCATTGCCCCTTTATAAACATGTTGGGGAATGAGGTTAATACACCCCTGTACAGCCACACAGGTGTTGTTGCATCTGTTAGGGTGGGACAGCCAACACCTTCTGTACAGTTTGATGGGTTATATGTCTGTGGAGGTGGCTTTTAATTTGAAGACCATAGTAGATACAGTTATATATATTCTGTATAGTCATATAACGCTGTTTGATGGAACAATATGATCTAGAAACGTAATAGTAATAGATCACTCTGCTGTCCTGGACCACTGCAGTCGCAAAGCGAGCTTGAAGGTCTTCCCCAGTCCATCCAAGTCTCCTGGTGCCAAGGGCAGGGTCCAGTCACCTGGGCCTGAGGATGGTGTTGAAGCCAGCCCTGGTAAGGACGCCAAGAGCTGGAGCTTCACCGAGAAGAATCGAGGGCCCAAGCACGCCTTCCGTGTTCGGGGAAGTGCCTCGCGCCAAAACTCAGAGGGTGAGGGATTTTCAGAATTAGGATTACGTGTTGATCAATCCTTATGGAGAAATTGAGCTGTTGCAGCATCAGAGATAATGTAGTTAATTGTCTTAGTAGTAGAGCTCTAGCGGAATGTTTTGCAAATACAAGTGAATGTCCTCCACCGCATAGCTGGTGTAATAAGTTAGATACTTTGTAAAGGAACACTCCTGGATTCCACCCTTACGGTTCACACCAGCCTTTACGAAAACATAGCTTTGCCTTATACGTCACTACTCATCCCCCTACAGATTCTAGGCCTACACCATTCTCTGCACAAAATGTAATAATTGCTGAGCTGGGCTGGGAATTCTGGGTTCTGCAGGACCTGCAGTGTAATTCGGTCAAGGGGTGTACCTTTAAACACACTTTTACTTACAATATGCCAGTCCCCATTTAGTGTTCCGATTCATTGACTTGTGGTGTTACACATGACGTTTAGTGTTTACTTCACTGACACCGCATCTTAGAATATTTTCACCCCATGCCAGCTGTACACAATATATAAGTATAAGCAGCACAAAACAACTGGCCAATTATGTGACCTTAGATGGACATTGTATACGCTACTTAATTAAATATAGGCAAGCGTCTAATTAAATTGTTGTAATACATTTTGCAAGCACAGTTGTAATGACAATTTTTAGAAGGAAGGAGAAATAAAAGAACAATGTTTCATGTGTCCCTTGTAGATTAAGCAGACATGATCAATATTTCCCCGAATGATTGCTTCTCCGCAATGTCAATATTCATATTTATTGCCGGTCAACCCCAATTGCATCCATTTATCATCCAGGCTATCACTATCAACAAATATACTTCTCTCTTTCACTATTTCTTTTTCTTTTCACTATTTGAACAATCAGTTCTTTCTCTTCTTTCGCTTCATGCCATGTAATAAGTGCTGATTTAAATGGTGGATGAAGACTTTGGACTGAAGAGTTCCCCAGGTCAGACAAGTCACTTTGACAAGTCTTCATCTTACTGTACAACTCGTGTCTAGATGTACATTTCAGTCTGTGTTTAACCTAATGACTCACATTCTGTCGGTAAGTGTAAGACTTAAGAGAAGAAAGAGAGCAGCTCTTTCATACATGAGCTAGAAAACGTGCAGTGTAAACCAAACTCCATTATTGATGTAGAAAACATTTTAGATATTTTATTTTAGATATATATTAGATCTTATAAGGGCTGAAGAGGGTGTTATGTTATTTCTTAAAAATTAACCCACTGGAAGTTACAGAAAGAAAACAACAGGCTTTGCAGGAGAAACTAGTGGAGCCAGCTATCTCTCAAGGTCAAGCATGTGGCAGTTTGGTCTCGGTGACGTCGGCTCTGCTCGGCGAGGAAGGAGTTGATGCCTCATCACCCGGGGACTAAAAAATGATGCTTAACAGTTTAGATATCCTTAGAGAAGCTTTTATTGTGTGTCACACTATTGTAAGAATTAGACTGTCTTATGCGTAACAAAGTGCTGAGTCAGCAGGGTGCAGAGAAACAGATAATGACAGCACCCTGACTTACAAACTACCAGTAAACAGAATACAGTAGGCATGATGTGGAGGCGTGTGTTCACAGATACCTTCCCCAGATACCTTCCCCCCATGCACGTTTGCATCTGACCTGTCAACCATGGGAATCATTCTAGGATCCATAACAGATCTTTATTCATGTCTCTCCTCTTTTTCTCTTTGCAGCAATTGAAGGTTTAATAAGTAAGAGAATGGAATATTTTGTTGGTTGCCTTCTACGGTATGGGGAAAAAATAAAAGCAATCACCAAGACATGAAGTCACATTTACCAGTTTGGGAAACATGCATGTTTGGTCTGTTCAATTCTGCTCACTTAACATGAACCCTCTGAACAATTACTTTGAGTTCTGTTTCTTTGTTTTACTATTCATCATATTAATTAACATGATTAATAGTAATATAATAAATATGTCATATAATAATCATGCAATTCAGGCCATTTTCAAGATATGGTTATTCAATAAGTTAATATCTTATTTGTATTATTATAATAACAAATGCATATATGAAGTAATCAAAGCTAGTGGGTTCATGTCAAGTGGTTTTAAGACATCAAAATGACAAGACAAAGTGTCAAAAAGCAACCGCTTTATCTTGCATGACGGGACTTCATTTGACCTAATTCTTATTGACTTTTTGTTTGACAATGCTTTCAACCTTGACACCTGCTTGTATGCGGTATGCCTCACAGTTCAAGAACAGTATCAGCCTGCTGGCTAGCTATCTTATCAATCACAGAATACATCTATGACTGAACATAGGAAGATAGTAATCTGATTAAAATGTTCTAAACAACTTGTGAGAACTATCCTTCAATTCTGTATATATTCATGTCTTTTTACGAACCACTCTCCAATTCACACCAATACAATGCTAACAGGCTTGAAACCAACCTGACAGCTTATTGAATTCTGCACATTTGAAGCTATACCAAGTATTTGTTTTGCTTCTGCTGTTGATGCCACATTGATGGCTCGAATGAAAATGATTTAACACCTGAATTCATCTATTGTTTACATTGCAGAAGCGAGCTTTCCTGGAGAAGATATGGGTGATGATAAAAGTTGTCATTGTGAATTCATGACTCCAGAACTGTCACAAAGCTTGAAGGTCACAATTAGGTCAATCTGGTAAGAGATACATTTTCCAGTGTTTTACCTTTCTACAATTTGTGTTTTACCCCTGTCAAAGATTAGTCAACAAATGCACACTGTGTTAAGAATGATCTGGTTTGCAATCTTTATCAAGGTCCTTACTAACACAGTTCTTTACATTTGTTATATAACACAGATGTCATGTCACTGTGTATAATTAGCAAGTTAACGTTCTCCCTTTTAGCATCATGAAGTTCCTTGTGACAAAGAGGAGATTTAAGGAGAGTCTGAGGCCCTACGATGTCATGGACGTGATTGAGCAGTACTCTGCTGGCCACTTGGACATGCTGTCTCGTATTAAGAACCTGCAGTCCAGGCAAGGGCACATTCTCTACGTATATACCTTACTAATTACCAGTACTATTGTAGCGCTTCACATTCACAGGACCTAAAGTCCTTGTACATATGGTTTTGAGTTAGCTCATCAGACCTCTCCTAACAACTGTGTAGCGGTGTAAATCCTCCGCTTGATTGACAACTACCTGACTCTCCTACAGTGTGTCAGTTTTGTTCCACCTGCTAGGGCAGGACCAATGCTTGCTGATTTCAGCAAATCCGCAGCATACTGTAGCGCCAGCCAGTATCACCGTGACAGGCGCTTTAATCAACCTAAATTCAGTTTTACAGCTTTATAGGCTGTGTATAATATATTTGTATCAATTATCTTTCACTGCTAGTGTGTTATTTGTGTGGTTATATGTCCAACACTTTTGTGATGCTGTAGTAGACATATGCACTATTTTTCATAGTACCTGTACACTGTATATTTTCCATTGCACAAGGAAGCATGACATATTTAAATAATATACTCACCAATATTTAACCAATAAGCTTACTACTACTTTACATATTGGCTGGTGCTATTCCTTGGTCTTGTAATGTTTATGTGTTTCACACATGTGGCAAACTATATTTGTTTTATCTGTGTACTGTAATATTGTATATTACAGATCAATGTGCTATACTGTGTCTCATTTAAAAACTGTGAAAGTGACAGTGGGCTTCATTCACAAAGTATATATTTAAACATAAAAAATAAGTTAGGAGATTTGATTGAAAAACCTCTAATAGAGCCATAGCCATTCCAGCAACATTCTAATGGTGGGTTATGAAAACAGATCCACCAGAAGCCAGGCACTACTTTGTGCATGGTTTGCCATGCACTCAGACCTGTCACAAATACAGTGCAGAGACACACGTGACACTGAGGCAAAACAGATACCTTTATGCACATATAGTACAGTTAAATGAGTTTGTCATAAGACATTACTGTAACTAGTAGCACTACAGAACTAGTACTGTGTTGTCAACAGAAGAAGAATTGCAGCATGTCATTGGGTTAGCCAATAGCACAAAGCTGCAGGGCCATGATCATTGTGAAGCTACGGTTGCATTCATGCATTTGTCAGCATTAGGTGGCATGAAACGTAATTGAAAAGCTTTACACAAACATTTTGTTTTGTGAATGAGGCCCACTTTTTGCAATATGGGTCCGTCCATCACAAATATACATCAGTTACGACAAAACACAAATATATTCCATCAATGAATTGTATTTGTTCTTTCATTCACAAAGCAACTCAGAATCACTATTTGTCTTATGCGTGTGGAATATATTGTGCCATATTTGCCATACTCTATGTGATTCACATGTTGTGGCTTCATTTTGCATTGCACTCATATCGTCTCTGTGTGCCTTGCCAGGATAGATATGATTGTGGGGCCACCTCCCCCATCAACACCTCGCCATAAGAAGTCTACTGAAGGTCCTAGGTTAGGTCATTAGACTGCACCTCTATTTAATGATGTTACGTATGTCATAGCCCAGATGTAAGACGCTACATCATTATTTAAACTGACAAACCCCCTTTTGAATTGAAGCCACATGATGGTCTTGTTATAGAGTACCAGTTAACACGCGTATATAGCTACACAGTGTACAAAAACGTAAATCATTTTGGTTATAACTAAGTTAGGTAACACTTAAAAATAACACCACTACATGTCGTCACAGTAAGAAAAACAGGGCCTTTATCGTTATTACATATAAGTCCTGAAAGAACATAACATGAGTCAAGAAAATATAATGTTAGGTATCAAACACTACTGTTTTGATAAACGGTCAGTACAACTGAAAACTGGAAGTGACATTTTTTCCCAAACGTGCGTGAACAAGCTCAATCGTGTAGCCTCAGTCAACAGGGGTCACTGTGCAAGACTGCCTGCTCTCCTATTGGTCAAAGAGAGCTCCCCCAGTAGGATGCAATGTAAATGAAGCATGTTGCATATATGAAAGCATGAGAAGTGATGCATTTTGGTTCCAACAAAATGTCCTCTTCTACTTTCCTCTTCTCGGTACAGAAAGGTGCATGGTTTCATTATGCATGCAGTCACAACATACTGTACATCCAAAAGCAACATTCATGAAGTCATGAAGTCGTGGCGGAACGTTTCAAGCCTTCATTTGTGGAAAACATTTTGTTCTTGTTAAATATCTTGTAAGCATACCATATGACATCATATACTGTCATATAATACTTTGAATCCTATCATCTACTGTCATGGAAGATAGGAATGTTATTAGTGATCTCAGATATTGCCTCTCTTAAACGCCAGAGTTGACCAGATCGTTGGTAAGGGTCCTAAAGCTGATGGAGATGCTGAGGACACCAGCATGATAGCGCGTCTGATGAAGGTGGAGAAACAGGTAAGAATCTTGCTTTTTTTATTTCCCTTTACAGCAATGGTACCAAACCCTGGCCCTAGAGGGCCCTAGAGGGCCGCTGCATGTTTTAGATGTCTTCCTGCTCCAACACAGCTGATTCAAATGAGTGGGTCGTTATAACGAGCTATTCATGCATACATGCAGCGGCCCTTTACAGTACTGCTTTACAGTATATGGAGTTAATGAAGCACCCGTCTTCTCTAAGTTAATGTGGCTGATTAGTAGCCCAATGTTTGCTCTCAGCTAAAAACATTTATTGGCGATTACAGTCTGGAAACCCCGTTCACATTAGCATTTCAAAGCCACACTGCTGGCCGTCCAATCAGGGTTGACAAGTGTAATGACGTTGAAGTCAAGAGTGTTTTTAAATGGTGGTAGAGGTAGATGAGGTGATCAAAACAGCTGGTTGGTTCCACGTTCCCTTGCTAATTAGAGCTCTTCTCAGGACTCACGTGATTGACATCTGACTGACTTGACTCTTCTGTCATGGTGTGGTTGCATGTGTTAGGGTGGGACAACTTACAGTACAGTACACCTTCTTTATGATTGGTTATGTAGAGTAGACCTGTATGCTGTGTGATGTAGGGGTCTAAGTAGTAATATGAACTCAAAAACCATGGCTGTGATTGTACAAGGGACTTTTTGAAATTGGGTATTTGTTATATTGACAAATTATATGTGAAATATTACGCTAGCTGTTCAATGTGGCTGCCAACTAAATTATTAAATGAAATGTATCTTAATGTAAAACAATCAGATTGTCCCACAGGTGTCTGTTGACAATGAGTCAGCTGGTTGCTTCTGTCATTGCATTACATGTCACCTCCCTGCTGTGCTGTAGGTGAACTGCATGGACAGGAAACTGGACTTCCTGGTTCACGCGTATGTGCAGCGCATGGGCATCCCCCGCTCTGAGACGGAGGCCTTCTTCAACTCCAAAGAGCCTTACCCGGCCCCGCCCTACCACAGCCCAGAGGAGGACAAGGAGGAGGCCAAGGAGGAGGTCAAGGAGGAGGTGAAGGTGGAGAAGGAGGTGAAGACGTGCTGGTCTGCGGAGGTGGCGTGCTCACAGGGCTCTGTGGAGAAGAAAGAACCTCCGGGGGGGCAGTCGGCGGCCGGCTCGGCGGGCACCCCGTCGGGCAGCACCGGGCGTCCCTGCACCTCGTGGCAGCACCAACTGCAGCACCCTCTCAGCCAGCCCGCCTGGAACAGCAGTGTGGCCAACACCCCGTCGCCCATAGGGGGCGTCGGCGAGCAGTCTCCCACTCTGTTCCGCCTGCCACCGCCGCCACCGCCGCTCCACGACCGCACCCCCTCCTCCGGCCAGCGGGAGAGCAGCTCGAACAGCCGGAGGCGCCACCGGAGGCACAGGAGTCGTCAGCAGGAAGTGGCGGCGGCGGCGGAGAGCGACACGTCCGTCTCCATCCCGTCCGTCGATCACGAGGAGCTGGAGCGCTCCTTCAGCGGGTTCAGCATCTCCCAGGCCAAGGAGGACTTCTTCGGGCCGTCGTTCTTCTCTGGGCCAGCAGGGGGCGGGGCTGCGGGGACTGACCCCGGGACAGCGGCCGGGCCATTGCTCTGCGCCAGGGTTAGACCCTTCATAGCAGAAGGAGAGTCAGACACAGACTCTGAACTCTACGCCCCCTCCCCTCTATCCTTCACTGGGGAGGGAGACTGTGTAGAAAGGGGTTGGCCAGCATTCAAATAGGCTGAGTGGACTCACTGCCCTAGCGGGAATGTTCCTTTTGACAGTGTTTTGAATGCCACGGACCAAGTAGCCACACTGACAGACTGTTAGTTATAATGCTAAAATGTATAATGTTTTCAATTAAACGGATGCTAATGAACATTTGTTTATACATGAAGACAGTATAATATGGACTTAAATTAACAAGCTCAACCCTTTATCGCCTTTATGTGACA
The DNA here is from genome assembly GCA_025399855.1 of Forbesichthys papilliferus. Taxonomy (NCBI): domain Eukaryota; kingdom Metazoa; phylum Chordata; class Actinopteri; order Percopsiformes; family Amblyopsidae; genus Forbesichthys; species Forbesichthys papilliferus. Next base: position 16,895 of record JAODOY010004628.1, read on the forward strand.
ATTTAAAAGCAATGATTTCATAGCATCTTATCCATCCAGACTCAGAAATTGTGTTACACTTTAATAATATCTCCATAATTTGGTTGGCATTTTTTAAGTGTTTATTTTAATGTATTTATTAGTGACACAATTCTCAAAATATTCTTTAACATTATTAGGCAAGATTGCAATAACGGGTTGTTTTGCACTTAGTACAATACTGTACTAGTACAATCCTATGTTTTTATATAGAACCTTCTGGAGTATTTCAAACTACGTTTGCTTGGCAATGCAGTAAGCATATTAGCACACATATAAACACTTTATATTTACACATCACACATATTTTTGAAAATGCATATCAGGTTCAAGAGCTAAAATGTGACTTTATTAGTGCATATTTTACTAAAGGTGTTGTTAAAACCCTGAGCTAATGTTAGATTATTGTTGGAAGAAATGAGCTTGTATTTCAACATCATTCATTTTGCCTGGTGTTGAAATGATATGAATATCAGTCAATATTTTCCTTTAGAATCTTAAACCTTTACCCGTAAACCAATTAACCTTCTGCATGGCATGTAACATAATTGACTGTTTGGAGTAGGCTACCAACAAAACAACAACAAAAATAATTTAGCCTGTACAAAAAAATATATATTTATGCATGGCTGGTTTCATGCTCCAATCTATTTATTTTATGATACCTGCTTTAACTCCAGTCTTGTAATTGAGTCTTTATATAGGAACAGTTTTAACATAGAGACAGATTTGGCAATTTCCTAAACAAAACAACAGGCTTTTACAATGAGATGGCTGTTCACACACTAGTTTACTGGATCTCTACATGTGATCAAGTCACGCTACGAATCATTATACCATAATGCAGCCTTCAGTGATAACTCTATCACAACTACAATTTCTTCTCGCATTGCTAATCCTGGCTTTGATGAAAAGATGCAATAAATACCATACAAATAATTAACAAGGCCTTACATTTCACATTTCATGATGCCAAAGCAGAGTAAGTCTCTATTTAAATAATAGGTAATATTTTCTTAAAGCATATTGTTATGGTTACTTGGCTTAAAACAGTCTAAGTAGTAGACCCCAGTTGAATGCATGGAATGGTTCCCATGCACTAATCTAACATTAGCAGAGATAAATAGTGTGTCATATTAAGGGGAACTGGGGCATGTTGCAAACATCTTGGTCAAATTACCAATCTAAATCCTCTGAAAAGAAGTACAGAATTTATTTCAGTGTGGAAAAGATCAAGTTCTATACAGAACATCCTCTAAAGTGGCAGGTGATAACTAATTTAGACTGTTCTCATGCCAAACAGTTTACTTGAAATGAACATAACATGCCTGTTCACTTGTAAAAGAAGGTACTGGCATGTTTCTTCTACCCAAAATAAATTACCTGTATGTTGAACATGATAGCTTTTTGTGGTAGCTCTAACACATCATTTAACTGCATACACTTCAATTATGTAATAAACTTTTATACGTCACTGAATTAGTTTCTTGGGTGTGCTTTAATCAGTTAAACGTATAGAAAGAACTATGTGCCATATAATGTGTCAACCTATTCCAAAAGCATGTGGTAATGCCGGTCCACTACCACGAGGGGGAGGTAAAATACTATTATTATATATATTATATTTTTCTTATGATTACAATTGTGAAACATAGGTTAAGGTACCTCCAGTAAAATAACTTCTTCCAATTATATAATTACAAATTTAACATTATATATTTAAAATAATGCTTTTCAATTTCACAAAATGTAAGAAAACTAAAAGTATTGCAACATAAATCAGTTATTTTGTAGGAAAAAACACAAACTACTGTATTAAACCAACCGTTGATGTATCTACAGTTTTATGTTTAACCACTGAGGCAGTCATGCTTATTTTTCTGGAAATGGGTGTGACCAGTTACATTTACATAAACATACTGTAGATACAATAGAAGATACAATAGAAGATGCTGCAAACATTTAGGGCTGACGTTTTGTGATGATGTGCACCATAAGGTCTGAAAAACACGTTTGTTGTTCAACTTAACTTTGTAAAGTTACCTTTTCAGCTCTCAATTGAAATAAAAGTTACCTTTTTTCCAAAATGGATAGCTGAGTGGATTTAAAAGAAATATAACTTTATTTCAGTTGAAAGTAGCAAAAAAAAAAAAGTTAAACAAAATTTAATTGAAAAAAAAACATTTTTTTTGTACAGACATCAGACTGAAGTCATAGCAACAGCAAGTGCCTATCTGTGGTCAGCCGCCCCAAAACATTTGCCTCCAACATCAAGTGAAATCATTATTTGGAGAAAAGGGAAATGCTTTAAGTGTGAAACATTAAGTCACCAATCTAAGTACGAAATGTGTCACATCAATCAGAAACTGAAACAGATCAAAGAGCTGACCGCTATCTTACATCTGGATCTGATCTATAGTAAAGAAATACTTTTTTTAGTTTTTTTTTTTACCTTATGCTACTTTGTACTACTTATCTGTATATATTCTGTTTGGCACTGACTTACTCTCGCCGTCTCAATATACACACACAACATTTAGCTAGTTTCCCTTTTCTCTGTACATGACTTATCTTTATTTTTCCTGTCAGGCATTCCTCCATGTTACGGAAACAATGCCACAGTGGCACGCAAGAGACCGCTCAATGTTCTAGACAACGGGTTCTGAAAGTGGGGGTTTTTAACCTCCTGAAAGGTCACATGTTCCCTTTGGCATGTTATGTTTTTGGTAAATAATCTTATTTCATTTTATTATAATATATAGAATATGAACTGGTTGCTGTTGCTATATCTGCTACTAACATCTTAACCAGTTAGTTTAAAGGTCAGGGGTCAAACAGTTTGAGGGCTGCCATATTTTCATGCTGATGTGATGTGCTTGTACTGCTGTACTGTAGGTGTATAACAAAAGAAAGAGCCAGATATCCTCTCCCTTCAATGCCATAGAGTGCTCCCTCAGAAACTCCACCCCCAAAATTGGACACATATTGCCAAGGCTGGGATAGTGTTGTGTGGTGCGGTCTTGTTGTTTCAAGTGCACACAGAACGGACAGTGGATCATGAAAGCATATTAGCCCACTATCGCTTACTCTACTTTTATTGGTCCATTTAAGTTTAGAGAATGTATTATGAAAAAACAGTTGCAGGTATAAAATAAATAAATAATAATAACATCATTATCTCAGATTTTATGCTGCTTTCCCCCAAAGTCCCCTAAACACCTGTGATGGTGTGCTCCAAATCATCAGCCTTGATCTATCTGTCTGTCTGTCTGTCTGTCTGTCTGTCTGTCTGTCAGTCTATCTGTCTGTCAGTCTATCTATCTATCTATCTATCTATCTACTGGGCAAATTAGCAAGGCTTTTCAGTAATATTCAAGCATCACATGTTGATCACATACTTACTGTAACTGAACTGAACTATAACTAATTTCCTTGCACCAATACAGTATCCTTAAAGGTATAGTAATTCATTTTGGATATACAAAAACACCTCTCACTTAAACGCCATAGGGTGATCTCTCAGAAGCTCCACCCCACACATTAAAAACACATTGCGAAGCCTAGAATATTGTTGTTACTGTATGTGCGTTCAGCACCCCTTTGTGATCCTACTTACAGAGCCAGGTTAGTGTAGAACTTTTTGTAGATTTTTTTTTCAGCACGCACAGAGAACTGTAAGACCGACTGTAAGAAGAAATGCATTATCTTACAATCACTTACTTTTAATATGCAAAACACAACCTGTAAAAATAGAATTGGAAGCACAGACCTTTACAGTAATCCCCCACGTGTTTCAACTCATCACACTGTCACTAAACAAGAATGTTATCTCCTAACATACATACTGTACCATTATGTGTTATTTGTTATGGCATCAGGTGAGAGATGTCTCTGTAGGAAAGGGTTCAAGCTAACTACACATTCTCTTACAAGTATGCATTAAATATGTGCGTGCGTGTGTGTGTGTTTGTGCGTGCATGCGTGCGTGTGTGTACGTGCGTGTGTGTGTAACCTCCACATGTGATAACATTCCCTGGTGGAAATATTTAGGCTAAGTCTTCATTTAAGCATGCAGTTCAAACAGACAGGGCCCGTCATTCGCTCCCACTTTACAGACCTAAAGAATCTCCGGGGGGGTCTTTCCACACAACACAGGGCATTGTGAGCTCAGCAGCCCCTCCCTCCATGCTCTGCCTGTGTGTATAAGTGTTTATATCAACCACTGATATACATTTTCCACCATTCTGCTAGCTCTGAGTTATTTACGTTTAGCAAGAAGGGAACACTTTCAAGGGGCCGATGATGTGTAAATAGTTGTGCTCTATCACAGGTGTGCCTCTGGCCCCAGAGAGGACACACAAGCTAATGGTGTTTAAAGAAGATAGGAAACTAAATGGCTTAATTTACATTACAATCATACAACTTATGGCTTTGTTTCAGTCAGTGATTTTATTTATTCGACATGACATGCAGATAGAGTTAGCACGGTTTTGATCTGGGTCTAGTTATTGGTGGACACATATTGTACATACTATTGTCATTTCACACACGTGATATGAATCATTTGGATGGAATCTCAGAGACCAGAGACTGGGATTAAAGTAGACTTGCCTGTTCTCCAAAAGTCTCTCTGGGCGCAGGCTAGTCTAATGCTCTTGGTCATATGAACCCAGACATAAGCAATGTAAGTAATTCTGAAGATAGCTTGTTGATATTTGAACTCGATAAAAACAAAAAATCTCTACCTCCAATGAAGTGCTCCCTCAGAAGCTCCACTCAACACATTAACAACATTGCAAAGGCTAGGATATCGTTGTGTGCGGTCTGCACCACTTTGTTTGTGTGCCTATTTATGAAGCCAGGGCTGTGTAAAAGTACCGGATTCTTTTTTCAGTGTGCACAGAAAACAGTAAGATAGGGGACTGCAAGGAGATAGCCTACAATTTCTTATTATACCTTTAATATTTGTACATTGTACATAAGTCGCTTTGGATAAAAGCATACTAAATTAAACAACTAATTGACTAGATAAAAATGCAACATTGTATTTTAACAACATCACTATGAAATCATAATCCAAGTCATTAACTTTTTACTGTTGCATTAACTTGGCTAAGCAGTACTGCAAACATTTTAACTATGTAATTTAGGTTTATGTAAGACACTAAATTACATGTGTCATTCCAGCATGTATTTTTCAAACGTTTCTATCTGTGTACTGTGTTGAAGTTTGGACGGGACAATGTGACATCATTACACTGTACGTGCCATCAATCATACAGAAGGTGTTAGTTGTCCCAGCGGTGCTACAACAGGTGCTACAAAACATATTGGAATAGAGTATTATTGTTCTGAGAATAGGTCAAACCAGAGACATGGAAAGAACAGAGTTACGCCATCTCCGTTCACTCCAATGGACCTTATTTTCACAACAATGGCGGATCGTGGAGCCTCAAAATAGTTCCCGGAAGTTAGCCTAAATACTAAAAATACCCTATACATTTTATTTTAAATGTAAATCGGTGCATTTATTGACTACGAATTACCAAAAAATTAAGCTATATATCTGTATATATATATATATTTATATACTGTATATATATATTTAAACTGCCCATCAAGCACTTCCAGGAACTATTTTGCCATAAGTTTAGCCTCTCCATGAGCCATGTGACCGTTGACATTTTCGAACTTCCGTTGGCGTAACTCTGTTATTTCCATGGCTCTGGGTAAAACCAGCAAAAACAATGTTTATTGTTATCATTATCATTTTTATTTTTTTATTTTGACTAATTTGGTTCATCTTTCCAGTCCTAGAGCTTTTTAATGTTGGCAGTATTGGTTGATTTAGTTGTACAAAATATGATATGGTGATCTTTACCAAAGTTAGCTTTTATCTTATCTTATTATTTTCACTTGTTGAAAAGAGCAGAGTATCTAATCTCCAAAGTTAATATAAAAAATAGGCTCTTCTCCGATGGGACTATTGGCAAGAATACTGGCTCCTTGAGTATACTTGGACAGCCCAGCCCATGTTGGATCATACACATGCTGGCTTCACATAGCTGGAAGGATAAAAGTAACAGCAGCTCCCACAGGCCTCCATCCACCCCAGAGTATTCATTCTTTCCCTAATTCTGCTATTAGAGCTCGATGCCGAGCGGCTGCTGGAATGCCAGCGCCTTCCTCCCCCCAGGTTTGTCCTCTAATAACTCAGCCAAGCCCAACGGCAGTAAAATCAAATGTAACACACCATCTCTGAGAGTTACACTGACCTTGAGCAACAGTGTACTATATGCATTTGCATTGCTCAGAATCACTGTAAATGACGCTTAGAGCGAGCCAATACGCTACGCTATACGCAATGCACTCATTTGGATTTCTTCCAAATGTCTGCACAGATTTAAAGATGCAGTAAATGCTTTTATCGCTCTTGTTGAAATTCTGAATCCCTAGCCATGTTCTCGTGTGTGACAAACTATTATCGTTCAACTAGAATAGCATTTCATCACTGTCATTCTCTACAAGGGTTTTCCGACAGTATTCTCTGTTAAGAAAGAATCAACAGGATGTGGACTTTCTCTCAAATTTCAAGAATTAGCAATAAACATTTGTATTTGTGTTTGTCTGCTCTATTTGAGCTTTTTCAAATTAAACGCAATTGATGCTGGTGTTGAGTTGTGGAGAGGAGAGGGTGGGCAGGGAGAGGAGGAGAGAGAGAGCTGGAATGAGAGAGAGGGGGTTGGTAACTTGTTTGGGAGGAAATCTGGAACCCATAAACTTCAACTTCGATGACAAAAACAAACATCAGAACAGCCCATTTTGGTTGGTCGGCTCGCACACCTTTGTCTCCGCCTCGTCCCTTTGATCCAGCCAATCACCGAACACGTGCGTTTCCTGTTGTCTTGGGCTGGCGTCGAGACCCTGGAGCTCCTCTGAACCAATCAAGTAACGAGATGGGTGGAAACCTACAAGTTTCATCCTCGTTTTTCCCTTTTAAAACGTTTGTTTCAGTTTTATGTCTTTCAGTTTACTCACATGCAGCTCAGGTCAGCTCAAGGAAGCAGAGAACGTATCTTCTCAGAGACAGTGGGAATGGATTACTGGCAGCTTATCAACGTGTCTGGATAACGAAACACTAGATATATCTAAGCCTCAGTGCTGACTGCATTTCTATTTTTGCTTGGAATGTTCGGAGGCAAAGAACGGTGGACACTTGGAAAAGGAATTGAGGAACTGGGGAACGTTGCACAAAATAGTTTAGATCCAAATAATATTTCTACACTGTGTGGAAGACAGTGGGGACAGAAGAAGAATAAATCACAGAGTAAGAACAAAGAATTTGGACCCAGGTGGAGTGAAGGACAGAGGACGTTTTGAGAGGGGAGAAGGAGACACTATGAGAGAAGAGGAACACTCGAGTGACACCCACCCAGAGGTAAGGGTGGCCTCCGGTGAGGAACAGACGGGAAAAACGTTCAACACCTGTCCTGTGGTCGTAGCAACGCCAGGTGTCACTGGACGTAAACGGCAGACAGTGTTGAGGACAGAGGACCGCCATATTAAGGCCACAGAGGACAATAAGGGCAAGATGGAGGAAGATGTCCTCCCCCAGGCCCTAGTGGGTCCTAAGAGGCTCAAGAAGAGCCCCCAGCATGGCCCAGCTTCTCTGGGCCCATCCCTCTCACCTCTCTCTCCTTCTGAGGCAACGGGCCTGGAAGACCCTCACGCCCAACGAGTGATCGCTAACATACGCGAGCGCCAGCGTACGCAGTCGCTGAACGACGCCTTTGCATCGCTGCGTAAAATCATCCCCACGCTGCCCTCAGACAAACTGAGCAAGATACAGATCCTGAAGTTAGCGTCGCGCTACATAGACTTTCTCTACCAGGTTCTGCAAAACGACGAGATGGATGCTAAACTAGCCGGATGTAACTACCTGGCCCATGAGAGACTAAGCTATGCTTTCTCTGTCTGGAGGATGGAAGGAGCCTGGTCTACTATGTCTGCAAGTCACTAGCCTGTCAGAGCTAAAGTAGCTTTTAAAACTAAACTGACCCTGACAGGACAACATTCTTACTTGATTTGGAGGGGAAATGGACAGATTATAAACTGTTTGTTATTGTTTGTATTAATGCCTCAAGCAAGGTTTTCCTTTAAGTGTCAAATAGAGGTAGCTTGGTGTGGAAGCCCTTAACGTCTTTTAGCCTTCACATTTAACTAGTAAAGTACCACATCTTAACAAACATTCCTCTTGGACTTCTCTTTGCAGTTGACATGTGTTTATTTGCTACCCAGATGTCTCAAGGATGCACTGTTTAGAGAAAAGTAATAATGCTTCACAATACGGGCTCGTTTTGCTTGTTATTTTAATTATTTCGACTCTTGATGACTATTCTTCTTTATAGAACAACGCATAACGAAAGTCAAGCTGAAGGCCTACAGTACATTTTTTTACTTTGTCTTTAATCTTTATCCTTGCCAATTTAAGTTTTCTTGACAGAACTGGACATTGCACCTTGGACATTTAATACTGTAATTTAAATGTGCTTCAAAAGTATTTCTGTAGCTGTATGTGACTCTCTACGTGTGAGGTACAGTAGAGAAAGAGGCATTGAAAAGGAGAGAAAGAGAGAGTCAAATTAAGTGAAAAAAGAAAAAGAAACAGCAAAATTGTCCATTCGTCGTATTACACTTTTCCAAGACTTCCACAATATTAATCCCTGGCCACCTTTGAACCCAAAGACGGTGGAAAAAGCTGTAGTCGCTGTAGTCGCTAGTTAAGACTAAAGTAAATGTGTCTTTTAACCCGAACCAAGTGTGCTTGTTTCTTTCAGCGCCAAAAAGAAAGTTCTCCTCTCACATTCTTTCCTCTCATTTTTGGCTCAAATTTGCTTGCGTAGCACAACAGCGCGATGGGCCTAACGTCTAACTGACGAGAAGGCGTAATGAAAACAAACGGTTTCGGAAAGCCATGAATCATGGTGTCACCATCAAAGAGGACGCTGATGTCGGTCCCTGCTGGGCTCCCATAAACCACTGAGACTGATGGAGGAGGTGAGAGAAGATTTTTAATAACACGCATTTCAATGCATTGTACATGCAGAGATGCATTATGTTTAGATTTATGAACAACACAGTGCTTTAGGAAACCACACATGCTCGCTCTCTCTCTCTAGCCCTCTATCACACACACACACACACACACACACACACCTTGTCACTTTATTAAGCTTTTTTTATTTTATTTTTTTACAACTGACAGTTCATTCAGGCATTGGAACAACAAAAGTGAATATTTTAAAAGTTTGCTTGCTTGTGAAAAGCTGCAGTGATACACAACATCATGTGATCTTAATGTTGAGCTTATTGAACAATGTTAGGGATGACATGCATTCCCTGCCTACACATGAAGAACATCCATGACAAACCACATTGTCTCCAACTCCCTTTTCATTGAGAGCTTTTTGTCAAGAGCATTGCCAATTATGCACCCAACTCAGCAACCTATCATTAGCATACTGGGGAGGTAGCTAATGTTTCCAGCTCTTGTACGTAGTCAGCACAGTGTGGTCTCCCCAGCTAACCTTACAAGAAGACATTTGACAAGAACTCAATTCTTTTAGGTTGTACTGTGCTGTTTTCAAGAATCAAAAAGGTTGAGGTTGACATGCTACTCTCAAATGCATTGCTAAAACAGCCATTGAGTCTGCTATTTTTCAGTATGTTATCTTTTTGGTTTTAAATAGTGTTTTTTTTATTTTTTATTACTGTACATTTGGGGCCAGAAGACAATATAATGTATTTCACAATATTTTCTAAATATTTCTAGTGAATTTAACGCCAGTGGATCATCTCTATTTTAAAATTATCTGCGTAATAAATAATCTGATTTACATTGGCAACATAATTTTGTTGTTATGCGTGTTTAAAATATCTTTCTGTATTGCCAACTGGATTTTGTATCTAATTCCATTATTTCCCATTTTCATGTACTGTACAGGTATTATTAAAATATGTTTGAATTGTGTTACTTTGTGAAAACAATGTCAGCTCAAACGCCAGCAAACAATATGTTCTATTGGCTGGATTTATTTGATTGGCCAGTTGAGTTGCCACCTCAGAAATTTGAAAATTGTTAAAGCTATTTGGAAACCTGTGATTAAATTTTAGTAACCCTAGTTTTCTACTTGGCTAACCTAAACCAGAAGTACTTGATATTAAATAAAACATATTACATCCTAAATACAAACTGCTAATGGTAAAATGAATATTAATGTATTTCCTGTGTTGTACAGTAGTTGTAGGACAATAACATCCTACTTGGCTTCTCAAGTGAGATTGTGAACAAAATTACAGTATTTTGAGTCTTTATTCACCAAAAATGCATTGATATTAATGCTTATTTTTAAGTTTAACTGTCACACAGACTTGGTCATACAGTTGCTTATCGTATATATAAATAATAATAATATTCATAATGTAGTATACTGTATAGAAAATACATTTACAGGTGTTTATATAAAATCTTAATACAGCACCAAACAACAATTGTCTATGTAAAGATATATTGGATTATTTGATCTTGAGCAGAGAATGACAATTTACTTTTTCGGCTTGGTCTTTATTTCTTAAAAAAAAAAGTTTTCTTACAAATTCATCAGGCCGAGTTCGGGATAAATTTACAATTTAATACAAATATATAATTTGCAGCATGTTTAAACTTGAGTCATACTGTAGCTCATTCAGATATGTTTCCAGTTGCAGCCAGTAGGCCCTACCTTTCCCCCTCGCTGATCTGTTATTTAGAGAGAAATGCAAAAATGCATGCTGTTTAGAAGGTGAATACGCTTAGCCTATAAATGATTATATTGAAAACGTTAGAATGACTCCTGTTCTTGCCTAATAATCTATCCTACAATATAAGATTTAGGCTGCATCTCTGTGCTTTGTTTATCTGTGCATAGTTTTTCTATGACAACTAGCATGTTATTTCCTTACTTCCTGGCTCAACATCGTAGCAAAAACAGTGTTTGTCTTTTCTTTTAATCACTATCCAGCAAGCTGTTCAATATACCATTTAGTTCCACATGAGTCTGCAGCACAAGCTAGAGCTCTGCGCCATCTAATACACACAGCGATGCACAGCGTTTGGGCACGGGCCTGGGAAAGAATAGTGAAAATAGGGATGTAACAAAGTTCTGGCTTTAACATCGCACAGGTTTGTTTCAGGCTGGGACAGAACTGTTTTGGGTTTCAACTTTTCAGGCCCGATTAATGTCTTAGATGGTGCGGCATCTAGTGGTAGAAAATCATATAGTCACATTAAATGATGACATGACATGGTGAACATCCTGAATGTTTAGACTGACTAATACTGAATGCTTGTGTTTGTCTAGTTAACTCTTTTTCTGAGTAGCTAAATGCATCCAATAGAAGCCTGTCTGTCTGACATTTGGTAAGTTTCTTGAAGCAGCAGAGAAATGTTATGCATTGAATATTAAGTATTTTACCAGTCTGTCTGTCGCTGTCTTAAAAATAAGATAAAATGCAACTATTACTGCATAGGCCTGCATTCCACTGGTCAGTGAAAGAAACAATGATGTGAAGATTTAGAGCATTTCCACCACACCCCGTTTTCTCCTTCTCTCTAAACTGTTTTCTTTGTGTTTCTCACAGCCACCCTTCCCCTCTGTCTTTTTAATGACTTTTTGCCTCAACGTTTGGAACATTTAATTCCACAAAAAGAACAATTTAATTTGCAAATAAGAGCTTTGGCAATATATGTGGTCGGCCAGGGCAGACATTTGATGCAGGAGGATGTGGCTCTACAAGTAGGCTATAGCTTTTAAGTTTAGAGAGTTTGAGAGTATGCAAACTGATGTTTTATTTACAAAGTGAATTTTAAGGAGACTTTGAGAATTAAACAAATATATTATAATAGGAATCAGTACTACTGTTAGATAGATTGGGTTGACATCATAGAATTGAAATTACTTAAACTGGGAAAAAAACTTCTCTTTATTTAAAAAGAGAGACAAAAAGTATGATATAGACAACCTTTCTATACATACACATGGTCGGAAATGTTACGTTGGAAAGACATTAACGCATATAGTACAGCTAAATAATAACAGTTGGAACAAAGGATTGAATGCATTCATTTTAGGTTTGAATGTGTCATTTTGAGTTACACAGTAGGTCCAGTTAGTGAAGAATCACCAATACACATACTACTGGATGCGTCAAGGCACATGCGTGGTGTGTGTATTTTGGTCTAGCAGTTTCTATTTACAGTCTCTTTAAGATGAACAATCAAATTACATCAGTAATAAAGAGATTTAAGAGTTAAGGCATAACTGGCCTCTAAGACAAAAACAGAACACTAAGGCCTATGACAATATAATACAGAAGAGGTAATTTACAGTATCTGACAGATACACACACTAACTCCTGCAACACATGCACATATATTTGCACATACAGTACAGAGGTGTAACATGTGCACAAGCACTCACTCTCTAATACGAATACACATACATTCACACACATATTCAACATCATTACTTCATAGATAACAGATGCCATGTCTGGATGCGCTGCACAAAATAGACATAGGACATTTTTCTTTTCAAATTGAAAGGAAACAATGAAAATTGGTGTAATTTTTCTTAGTAGGCGTTATAGAAACCCCGACATGAGATATGAGAACAGGACTAGATGATTCTTATTGGGTTAGAGCGACAGAGCAACAACGGCAAACTTTTCCTCAATAACTGCTTTGGCTTCTGCAAGCTCACAGTTTAAAATGTGAGTTCTTCAAAGCCTTCTGATGGGCAGACAATGCCCAGAGTCTTAACAAGGACAAGTGAACTTACAAAAACACAATACCATTCTTATTTTTCCATTTGACTTTTCAAAAAAAGTCAAGAGAAAAAAAGCCTGGCTGCTGTTTAAACTACAGTACATTTATGCAGAACATCATTGTTTATGGTTGTGAGGAAATAAAATCTGTGCCACTAAGAGGATAAAGGAAACCCAATTAATTATAGAACTAGTGAAGATCCTTTTTGGCTGAATATCAGATCATATTAATAATAATTAAAAAAATCTATATTATTTTATCAAATTTCAAGAGAATACGAGAGGTTTATAAAGACATATTTCACAGAGTAGTTGCTCAGACAACTTCCATTTAACTACTGTATAGTAAACTGTAGTTTGGACTAGCTGTATACAATCTCCTATAAAGTACACCAGCTAACAGGAATGGCTGGTGAGACAAGAGTCACAAGAAATATTATACCAAGGTACAGCAATGCTGCAAAACAAACATTCAAACAAGTAAACTCCCCTTGGTTATGCTTTTTTCTTTATGAAGTGCTCAAAAATTACATTTTGTACATATGGACTATAATGCACAAGGTGTTGCATTTATGTAATTTATCAGATGCTTTTATCCAAATGAGTCAAAGTAGGAGCAGGCTCAGGTTAGGGTTGAAGGTCGACCTGGAACATTAGAGTTGGGATAACCACACTAGCCCTTAGCTTATATTGTCTTGGCAAACTGAGTTTATAAACTATTACATGTACTTAATATTTGTAGTTTTCTAGCAATGCTGGTGCGGTCAATTCACGCTATCTAGCGTTCACTTTGTGTGTTACCTTACTTTAACACTTTTAGCATGCCTACCATTGGCAATGACTTGTAAGAGAGAATGTGTGGCTTTGATTTGGAACCATAGCTCCATGCCACCCAACAGTAAATAGAGTGAGGTATTGTAGTTTAGTCTCACATTCATTTACAGTTCATTTCACAAAGAAAACATGTTAAGACTAGTTTCCACAATAAGATCGATTAGACCCCACATGTCTACGTCGACTACTGTCTTATCCTCAAAATACATATAAAAAGTGTTTATATTCAGCTAAAGCACATTATGATTAGGCTATCCTAAATCCACAGGTTCAATGCTGGTCTTAATCATTGTAAGAGCACAATTCATCCTGTCTCCAGACTTAAGGCAGTTGTCTGGGTGACGTTCATTAAGTGCATTAAGTCATCGCAACCATAGAAAAATACAATGGTCCGGTGGTTGGAATGAATGAGGATTATGTAAATAGAACTGATTATATGCACACAATATCAGTGGTTTATCTACATGAACAGTTAGTGTGTGTAAATGTATACATGAGTGTGTGTGTCTGAGCGTGCGAGCGTGCACATGTGCACATTTTAGAACAGCAGTGAAAAACAATCCTGCTTTTTAAACCTATTTTTTTCCGAATGCACTTCATGGGAAACACAAGTCACAAAGTATTTCAGTCAACATTTTTGTTAATAAGACATCTTAGAATATGAGCATAATTAAAGAGGAGACAAAATTTCATCCAAATCTTCAAAAAGACAATTAAACATCCTAGAGATTTGTCGGTTGGTTTTTCCCAGAGCTTTGGAATTTCCTATGGTTCACATTATGGAATGCACAGTGCAATAAAACAAAAACATTTGTTCTCTATTTTCCTAAAAACCACAGTTGTCCATTTTGTGTCTTCATTTTAAGATTTAGCTCCACTTTTCTGTCATCTTTTTTAGTGGTTAAATTAGATGTAATGACATCTTGAAAGAAAGAAAAAAAAGACTAGTCGAACTAGTCTATTAAGACCCTCTAACTTGGCCTATTCCATCTTTCTTTCTGTTGTGGCTTCACATCTTGAAGCACAGCAATGTTTGCATCCTGTATTTCTTGGCTTCATACATGCTTTCACTTATTGTCACAGTTTTTAACTTAAGTCACTTTGTGATGGCCACTTTGGGTCACGTTAGGTCAGCATTTGGTTTAACTTAAGTTTTGAAAGCAGAGAGGCACATGTGAACTCAATACATCCTGCCATCGGTCCCTGCTTGAATGAAGGCAAATTTAAGGCAAAAGATCAAAGGCTCTGTGCTGGTGGTAAATAGTGCTTTAAGGCCGTAAAGTTTGTAAGACTAAGAACAGGTTTTCAGAATCCCGTAAGGCTTGTAAGAAGTAGTCCCAGAATCCTGGCGCTGACATTATTCACAACATACACATTCCATTGGACAGTCAACAGTTAGACAGCTAAATCCATCAAAAACACACAATAGGGCTGGTTGTTTGATGTTTCAGAAGGCTTATGAATTGCTGAAGTCAACAGCATTCAGGTGGTCTTGTGGCAAGTATGAGAATGTCCAGTGTGTATGGTTGTGATGGTGTTTTTGGCCATATGACCAAGGCTATTGGTGGAGCAAACTTCCTGAAGGCGGGTTCATTGTGATTGGTCGAAATCTTCTACATGGAGTTCTCATCATGCTCCATTGGTTCATCAGCAATGCTGGCAAAGAGGACATGGACATGTAGTTAGCATAGATGCTACATAGCGAGAATGAGCCTTTCTTCTCTGCTAGAACTAAAAACCATGTACAGTATGTGTGTACAGTATGCAATCGCTACCTATTGCTGTTGCTGGTAAGGACTCCTACAGAGAGAGAAGCCAAGGCGTTGACAGTGTCCGTTTCCACACAGTCTCTGCTCTGAGCAGACAGGTAGGACAGGCCAACTGACCCACTGTAAGCCTTTACACTCGGCCAGTACTGACCTGCATCGCACACAAAGGTTTACACATGAATGCATGCCAAAAAAAAAACACATACAAGCAGCCAGTTAGCAGTTATATCAACGATACTGTCTTATCAAGCTACCATGGACTAAACATCAACATCATTGTTCATACATTTAAAACAGCAGAATGACTGAATATGTCTCCTAATTGTTTTTGTTTATTATTTAATCATGGTTATTAAGAGTAT
>JAODOY010004630.1:0-10837 GCA_025399855.1 Forbesichthys papilliferus
AGCTCTTAGCCAATAACAGAACAGCATTGCTAAAAAGCACCAAACAATGATAAAGGACTTTCTACTGAGTCCAATTAAGTGTTTAACTACTTCTTACAACCAACGGTAGGTGAGTTAAAGCTGTTTAGGCTCTTGGCCAATCAGAAACAAGCATTGCTAAAAAGCTTAGATTAGTGATATAGGACTTCCTACTGATCCAATGATGTGCCTAGGTACTCTCGAGGACCAAAAGTTGGCGAGTTATATCCATAAAAGGTCTTAGCCAATAAGACAACAGCATGGCTAAAAAGCACTAATAAATGATACAGCACTTCTTAACAAGTCCAATAACAAGCCCATCTACACTCTAGAATTAAATGTTGGTAAGTTTTAGCCATTTAAGCTCTTGGCCAATTGGAAACCAGCATGGTTTAAAAGCATCCAACAATGATAGAGGACTTTCTACTGAGTCTAATGATGTGTCTAACTAATTCTTATGACCAACGGTAGGTGAGTTAAAGCTGTTTAAGCTCTTAGCAAATCAGAAATAAGCATGGCTGAAAAGCATCAATCAGGGATACAGGACTTCCTAACGAGTCCAATGATATGCCCAACTACTCTCTGGGAGGAATGGTTGGTGAGTTATAGCATTTTAAGCTCTCGGCCAATAACAGAACAGCATTGCTGAAAAGCATCAATCAATGATAGAGCTGTTTAAAGTACTTTAAATACTCAAAGTACTTTCAGAGTACTACAATGTACTACAAAGTACGTCAGCGTACTAGTATAATTTATTAGTGCTTTTTAGCCATGCTGTTCTCCTATTGGCTAAGATCTTACATGTATATAACTTGCCAACTGTTGGTCCTTGAGAGTACTTAGGCACATCATTGGTCTCAGTAGGAAATCCTCTATCACTGATTGGTGCTTTTTAGCCATGCTCATTTTTGATTAGCAAAAAGCTTAAACATCTTTAAATCACCAACCGTTTCCACAGGTTCTGCATTAGGCCAGCCAATACATATAGGCTCAATTTTTCATATTATAAAGCGAGGGGCTGAGCAGGATTAATCCTGTCCTGTCAGACCTCAACACACAATGCCCTTGCCAAGACAATTATGTAAAACATGTCTATGTGGAATATACATCTTTGACCTCTTGCGCCTTGCCTATGGTCTCTCTTCCTTCCTCCTCCTAGATCATCCAATCAGACTGTGCTGTCTGCTTGACCCCTATAAATCCCATTGTCACCATTTCTTGTATGCATCATCGCCATGCCCATACAAGGCCATGTGCACAGATTTGCTTGAATTAACCACAAGGGGGCGCTATTTCTGATTATAGTTTTAAACGCTCATTACTCATGTACGCAAGCACACAATTAAATTAAACTTCTGTGGCATATGTGCCACAGGTGTATGTGCTACAAGAAGCAGGAAGTCAGTAATCCAAACCATGTGACCGCCACGGGTCAATGAAATTCATATTATTCAAAGGACTTAAAATTGCCCACCTGATCCAGTAGATCAGTAATCAGTAGAAGGTCGTAGAAATACAAACACATATACAACATATAGAAAAAATATGGACTGCATTGGCCACTAAGGGGCACTACAGCACATCTTCAAAATATAGATGGTTTACATAGCGATGACTCTGTGCTAGTTTAAGCTGTAGTGATCACACGTATGTCACCATATGCAGCTCACTGACCTTAAACAATTTACCTCTTGACACTATGAGCTCAGATTTACTGCTTTGCAGCTATTTAGAATAAACTGAGTATAGCTTCAGGCTACATCTGCCCAAATTCATGTTCTAATCTTACCAAATTTGGTGTGCATCAATAGTATAGTATCTTAAATAAGTTTGCAATGTTTGGCGCCAGTCGCCTTAAAGGGGCGCAATGGCATCAATTTGCTTCATAAGACAGGTTCTATCTTCATATGTATAGTTTTGATTCTTACCAAATTTGCTTAACTTCATAAGAATGATGAGCTAAACACATCTGCCAAATGTGGTGTCAATCTGACCTATAGTGTAGCAGTACCAGCAAAACACTTTTCAGCAATATATTTGATTTGAAGTCAAAACTTAAGTCTTTTCTTTTGTGTGGCTATATTACTTTCTGCCACTAGATGTCAGAAAGCGCTGTGGTCTTTCTGTCATTATTCACCTATTCTTTAGCGGTGTATTCAGACCATGGAAAAGGCAAGAAATATAGAATTTTATGAATTCTCATATGCTTTTAGAGTAATTACAGTCCAGCAGCGTCGAATTCTCTCTCCCTCCTTTTGTGCTGTGTTCACAGTCAGTAATTTGTGCATGCCGCGCGACGTAATCTGGCAATTTGTAGCAACTTTGGAAAATAGCTGGCAGCACTGACGCGAAGCACAGGAGGAAATGCATTTGAACTTGGTCGGTTTCATTATATATTTGTTTACGACAGCAGGGAATCGGAGAGTTTGCATAGTAAGGAATATCACAATAAAATACATGTAGTCGTTTAGCTATGGGCACGGGTACTCTCATACAGTAATGCCCCGGTCATACATTTCTCAATCTCATCATGTTTTAAGGTAATTATTTGCTCACTACATCTCTCAATGGTTTCTATCTTTTCTCTTCCCTCTTGCTCAACCAGTGTTCTGGCTGACATACTATATTTTATATGCAGCTCCGCTGATCTGCTGTGTTCGAGCGCTGTCACTCTGTCTTGTTAAAGGAACACTAACGGATGCTTCCATTTTCCTCTCGCGCATAGACCAAATATTTTTACCGTTGCTACCCCCTTGCTGTACAATCTCATCGATCTGATGAGATTGTGTTGTCAAATGTTAATTTGTAGGCCATATTACTTGCATGTTGTCATAGAGGTCTGATTCTACAGTACCGGTATAACTGAACTGTCCTTAACCAGCCTAACATGAGAGGAGAGGAGAGGGGAGGAGTTCATGCATCTGTTTTGGTGGGTGTGTTAGATTTGATTAAGAATGCACTAGTTTTAGTTACTCGTGGCTGCTAGAATTAGTGCACACATTTTACTGTATGATGATTTTGTTGGGACTGCTAAGCTTGAGGTTTCACTAATGTTTTGGTATTCCTGAAATGTATTTCATTTCACTTTATTTTGTGCTAAATGTAAAGTATAATGCACTCAATTATTTAACAACATTTCAGATTTAATGTCAATTAAAGATTAACATTATAGATATTTTACATTAAAATATTAAAACCAGTTTAAGGTAGTCAGTGATTGCAACACGATACACTTTGTGAAGTTAAGCAAATATCTGCTAATGGTGTGCTAGCTGCCAATTCTCTGTACATGCTGAAAACTATAATCTAGTGTTTCTACACTGCCCTGGCTTTGTAATAAGGAACACAAAGTGGTGCAGGCCGCACAACACAATGTGTTACCAATTAGGGTGACACAGCTTCTGAGGGAGCACGCTATGGCATCGACTATATTTCTATATTATCAATGTAGTTCCGATTAATCGAAAAAATAATCGCTAGATGAATCGACAAAAAATAATCGTTTTATACAGAACTAGAGTCATCACTATTTAGTAATATTTCCAAATGTCAATATTGTCGCATCTTTCCATCTTAAATGTTTGCTGTATCATTGTGAAATATTGGGGATGCAGAGACAATGACAGCAGTTTACCATCTTTCAAACAGTCTTTCTCTGACAAGGACATTTTTGCAGTATCGCTGATTCGGTTTTCAAAATATGACTCAGCACCTTAGACCACTCATCTGTCTTTGTCCTTTACCGTTAGGCTATAGATTACAAAAAACTTGTGAACAACACACAAGACAGATGTGACTTGCTGCCGGTCGCTGCATGAGCATGCGCCCAGAACTGTGTCCCAAGAGAAGATGCACTGGTCAACAAACACTGGTCAACAAAAGTCATGATAAAATAACAGTTTTTTGTAACAGTAGCTTAAACTGTCTCGCAGAAATTATGAAGTATTGTAAATGCTGTTTCCAACCTTTCCAACTGGACTATATATAGTACACTGCTGACGTCATCTTACTTCAGCAGCCGCCTAGCAGTAGTATTGCATCAGAAAATTTTGCAATCAACTCTGGATGATGTGTGCATGATGGTATAAAGCAATGCGATGCAATATTACATAATTCTAGGCTTATTTAGGATGTTGTTGCAGTCCTACTGGATACATTTACACAGTGAAACAGAAAATGAGTTATATGAAATATCTTCAAAATGAGAGCAAATAAAACATTTTCATGATTATATTCGTGTTCAGCACACAAAGATACCACAGATTAGGGCCTTTTTAAGTCAGTAACGATTTCAATGTTGAGCAGTGTTATTGCACACTCAGCGTTACCTACACTCATCTCGATGTGTACAGCTGTGTGTGTGTAATGGTCGAAGATCATAACCTTGTTTAATACGGTGTTCTGTCGATCTGTCCTACCTTATCAGATTGTCCTACCATAGCGCAATATTATAGTTTTAGGCTAACGAAAGCTACATGTTTGACACGTACACAGATTATGTGATAATTTTGCGCCAGCGCACATGAGATTCAAGAGTGTCTTTGTTTTTTGTTTTTAAACTGTGAAAAGGAATATTTCCTGTGATAAAGATACACATTTCTTGCGAGACATAAACCAGCAATGTATTGCAGCTTTCACAATTTAAATGATTGAGTCAATCTGAGTGTAAATTGAGGCATAGTTTGTGTTTATTATTATGGAGGTGTATGCTAAATGAGATAATGAACATGTATTTCATGGTATTATTATAATGTCAAATATATCTGTCCTATATTCATTTAAGATATGACTGCACGATAACACTGAATCCATACTTTGAGATCATCCA
The DNA here is from genome assembly GCA_025399855.1 of Forbesichthys papilliferus. Lineage (NCBI taxonomy): Eukaryota > Metazoa > Chordata > Actinopteri > Percopsiformes > Amblyopsidae > Forbesichthys > Forbesichthys papilliferus. The sequence continues at coordinate 4,847 of JAODOY010004630.1, forward strand.
TTATTTGTCAGAATGATTAATACTGTATATATCTATCATTTTTCAAACCTTCAAAAGTGTGTGCAATAAGATAATGCCATCTGATTCTTCATGCATTAAAGATGGAATCTGTTGGCTTGTTTGTTAAATGAAAGTGGATTATTGGAGAATTCAAGAATTGTAATCGAGGCTGAATGATTCACAATGACATTCAGCAATATGTTAGAAGTACTGATATGTCTCGGAGGACCGCCGCAGTGTTGCTTGCAACCCTAGTTATTATTTTTGTCCATATGTGTGCGCTGGAAAAGATGCCATCTGTTATTAATTTGCAGTTCTTGTTAGAACATGGGTTAGGTAGGAGTAAAGACTCAAGCCTTTACCTTACAATGTTAAAAAGGGAGTCAATCTTGTTCATTTTAGATTTGCATTGAAACCTGTTTCCTCCCTTAGGAGAGGCGTGTGATTGGCTGCAGCCACCATGAGCTCCACGGCGTGTAGGAATTGTGGCAGCACGGACATCGATGTCGACCCTGCGAGAGGTGATGCAGTGTGCATGGGCTGTGGCTCAGTGCTAGAGCACAGCATAATTGTGTCTGAGGTGGAGTTTGTGGAGACGGGCGGAGGAAGCTCTAATGCCGTAGGACAGTTTGTCTCTGGAGATGGTGAGTGGATTCAAGTCAATGATATTACAGTCTCAAAGGGCTTTACAGCCTACATTTCACTTGGAATACAACAACACTCCCTTAACCTGCTCCTTCCCCATGGCAAGGAAAAACACATTTAAAAACCCCATGGGAAAAAAGGGAAGGAACCTTGGGAAGGAACCACAGAGGGAGGAATCCACCCCTCGTGGACAGTTATGATGAAACAGGTGTTGATAGGCATACATGTTTTAGCAATAATACTTATACTGAATAATGTTTCACACTATGCCGCAATTAAGAGCTAACACATCGTAGAAATGCAATAAATGTTATAAGTTAATTAGAAGTGCAACAGGAATTAACAGACCCCACAGGAGTCCTAGGTCCTACGAAGTGTCACTGACAGATGTCACAGGAGTCCCAGGAAGTGTCCTTGCACTAGTCATGACCAGGACTGATCAACAACAATAGTGTTTTCTGTATTGGAGACATGGCTTTGGCAATCGATATGCACACTTTGTCCGGGACTATGTCAGCAGCTCCTCTTGACGACACTCCCCCACAAAGTAGGAGATGACGAACAAACATCTATTGGCTCTGTACACATATCTCTTTCCCAGCATAGGGAACACCGCCATCGCCACGCTGTCCTTGACCAAGGCAGCATCTTCCCCTGGTGACATCACCAGGCCATAGCCACACCAACCACACAGCCTCCAGGATCACGACATCTTCCATTCACCACACTCAGAGAAAGAGAGAGGGGCAAGAAACACATAAACGACACAAAGGAGTCCGATGTATAACCATTTAGGCCCCTAAGTAGAGGGGAATATTAACTGTTGCTAACTAAATGCCTCACTATACAAATAATTTTTAAGTTTGATTTTGGAGGTCGAAACAGCAATAGCACCCCTAACATCAGCTGGGAGGCAATTCCATAAAAGTGACAATGCTCTAAATCCTGCTGATTTATTTTTAACTTTAGGAATGTATAGCAAGCCTGCATTTTGTGAGCATAAGGCTCAGGAAGGAACATATGGTATTACTAGGTCAGAAAAATAGGAAGGTGCCAATTCATGTAATGCTTTATAGGTAAACGGTAGAATATAAAAATCACATCTCAGATAAACTGGCAGCCAATGAGGTTCAGCAAGGATTGGAATAATGTGGTCAAATGTTCTAGTTCTAGTCAAGATTCTGGCAGCAACATTCTGTGCCATCGGAAATAACAGAAGGCCAGAGAGTAAAACATTACAGTAATCTAAGCGTGAAGATACAAACGCATTAATTAGTGTCTTCCTCTATCAAAGATAAAATAGGCTGAATCTTGGTAATGTTGCAAAGATGGAAAAATGCCATTTTCAGGGTTCGTACAGTCATGAAAAACCTGAAAAAGTTATTGTATTTGGCAATTTCCAGGCCTGGAGAAGTCTTCAAAAAATACTTACTGATGGTTTTGGAAAAGGCATGGACATTTTCTTCATAAATTCTTGTACAATAGTGTGGTTCATATCCCTAAAGGTCTGATATATTCACCCCAGCTGATTTTTAACGTACAGACTAGGCTACTGTTTGTAGCCGAAATGTATATTTAAAAACAATGAAGGGCCAGGCAATTTTTATTTTTATTTTTTTAAACCGAGGGGGAGAAAGCATGGCGCACTTTGCAGACGCTTCTCCTTCGGTGTCTTGAATCTTTTATACTTTAAACTTTTTATAAAATTTTAAGTAGAAAGAAGAATGTTGTTAGCCATTTTTAGAGATTTCATTTATCCCCGACTCGACTCCAATTAGTCGAGCCACGGAAAACCAGGTCCTTGCCAGCTACTGAGCTACTAGCCTACCTGTAATCTGTAGCTAGCTGCCCGTCGCACGACACCGGCGGCCTGTTGAACGGGAGTGCCTGCGTGTTTTGTCTTCCTCTCGTTACGGCCATACTTTGCTGCCTACAACCTGTGCCAGTCTGCCTTACATGTGTGCGATGGCCGGGATCGGTGACGGCGGTCGTGTCCCTCTGCAGTCTGGTTTTTCATTGTGGATTGGCCCCGTTTCGTCTCCGCTGAGGTGCGGACTGTAGATGAGCTGCTGCTGTTACTGTTGTGGTCCTGTGGCATGCCCCCCAGCTCTGTTTGTCCAGCCTGGAGTTCTTCGTCGGCCGGAGTTTAACGTGGGTCTGTCTCGCTGAAACGCACGGCAGCTCTCCTCGGCGCATTGCCCCTCATCCGACGGTCCACTGGCATCTGACGGTCCTGTTTGTGGATCCTATTGATGTCCACTCCCTCTCTGACAATTGGACCCTACTCTTTCACGAGTTTACAACAACATACTCACCTGGCATTGTTTACTTCTTCCAAACCACGCACTTCTGGATTAGAGTGCGGGTTGGACAAGCTGAAGATTGAAAGCCAAATAAGTTAATATACCTATCCCCTTGCGTACACAAAATTTGAAAGCCTTTCTTTTAAATCTCCCTATGTAAAAATACTATGTAATGGCATGTCTGTCTAATCCAACAATGTTAGGCGATGAATTGCACACATGACATGCATAATATAGGCTACTGCACGGTCAATGCATTGTGTGCAAGAAGACTATATATCTTGCAATATGGGACTCGAACTAGTCTGGTTTTGGTCTCGACTCGGTCTCGACCTGCCTTGGTCTTGGTCTTGACTTGGGCTCGACCCCTGAAAGTCTTGGTCTTGTCTTGTCTCGGAACACTCTGTTCTCGGTCAAGACTTGGTCTCTGATTAGGCGGTCTCGATTACAACACTGGTGGTAATAAAAGTGTTAGCTACACACTCAGAGGCTACAGATCCACAATCCGACTCTAAATATGCGCACGTGGTAGCGCTTAAAATGATCCCCGGCAGTTAGGATATTATAAAGGACGTAATCGACAATTAAATTGTTTAATAATGCAGTCTTATGAAGCTATGAAGCTGCTGCCCATTTTAGATATCATCCACTGCAGCGATGTGTGGCAATCAAATCTAGCATACCCCATGTGAAGCTATACATACACTTCACTTATGCTTTGGCACATGTTCTAGGATTTAAACTCAGTTTGGTTCAAATTGAGTGACTACTATAACCTCGCACCATAGCCGATAAACATGTACAGTATTCAGGGAATTTATACTTGTTTGTGTACAGCTATGTACCCCTTCTACAAACTGTTAAATGTGACGGTAAATATTGTGATGTTATCACATTGAGTTAAAACAAACCACAGTAACCGGCCCCTCCATTCGGGTCTTATTTTGCATTTTGTGTTGATGCCAATGAACTGGACACAGTTGCTCTTAACGACTTCATTCTCCACTCTGGATGAAATGCAATACAATACGGCAGCAGGTTATGGTACAATCTACCCATCGCATCCTTAACATGAGAAAACATCCATTATCAGGAAAAGTCTTGTTAGAACTGCGTCACATTAGTCAGATGACTTCATAACCTACATCATTTCAACATTACATCCAATATTAAACAATAAACAAAACTTATTGTCAGGTAGGCTATAAGCAACATTAGACTGATTATTGCTAGTTTTTCCAACTTGTCTTTATACAGAATACATATTCATTGGCAGTGTCTTACGTCTTTATGCCTAGTGCATAATGAGGAGTAATCCCGCCACACACATATCTGACCTCACAGGGTCAAAGGCCAAAATACAAGTCATATAAATAAAAAAATAGAACTATTTAATAATATATATTAGATAAATATCGATAAACAACATATATGGATATAAAAATAAACAGATCAAATAATATTTATTAAATGATTGAAGAGGAATGCACTTTCACCCCTGCTACATACGCGTCCGCAGCAGCTATATCGAGACAATTAAGGTCTATGTGAAGCCCTCAAACTGCATTTTCGACCGGTAGCTAGGGTTGACAAAGATTACTAAAATGTCGCTCGCACAACCGCAGTACAACAATCTGAACCATTTCATAGACAATGTGGCACAAACAGGTCACCGGTTAAGTGATGGATTTAAGGGGGCCACCCCTACAGTATGGTAGGGGGTTTGGCTCGATTTTTTTCAAGAATATTTTAATATGTAGCGCCCCTGGTTTTCAACTCAGCAAACTCCACCTTAAAAACTAAAAGAAGACTTACAGGAGCTAAGACCCCATCAAAACCTACAACTCTTACAAACCTGGTAAGAAGCGTGCAGCGAGCAAGAAGAGGAAGAAGTCGAATAGGAATATTTTCTAATATGGCCCTCCTACAACACAAGTCACAGGAGTGTACAAAGTCTGAACTAGACCCATTTACGGCTGCTGTGACGCAACTGTCACTAAAGCGATCAAACTACGTTGAAATACTACCGCAATCTGCTCTGGCGGGTGGCTCTCCTATAGATTTTGTGATACCAGGGGATGCCGATAAATACCTAGACCATAAAACCTTGTTACAGCGCGGGTCTGTTTATTAAGGATCGGGCTGGTCATATGAACGTAATGCCCGGTGGGAACAATGCTGGTTTAAACAAACCATAGGACTGATACATAGTGACATATTTTTCAGCGATCGGTCTTCTCCTTAACGCCGTAGGTTTGAAGATTAAGCTCACATGAGTGAGTTAAAGATGAGTTTTCACTGATGTGTGGTAGTAACACAATGTATAAGAATAAGACCCAGAGCAGCAGAGACAGCACAGTGTCCCAAGGTTGACCTGGGGATGAGGCGGGGAAATCAGGAAACTGAGAGGAAGCAAAATGTCGTCCCTGAAGGTAGCGGAAAAAGTTTGGAGGCAGAGAGCACTTACAGACAAGATCGGGGAAGGTAACGAAACCTTTGTCTCTATACATGTCCTGGAAGGTCCCAATGCCCTTTCTGGCCCACTGTGAGAAGGCAGTATCCACTATGGATGGGAGGAATGTGTGGTTTTTAAAGTGGCGTCGAAACTGGTACCAGATCTTAAGGGTGGAGAGCACCACCAGGTTGCCAGTATAGCGAGATGGGGATATTGGAAGAAAAGAACAGAGCAAGGCAGGGAGAGAGGTAGAGATGCAGGACCATGATTCAAGATGGCACCATGGCAAGTCTGAAGCATGTAGCCAGAATAGGAGTTTTTGAAAATTCACAGCCCAATAGTAATTAAGGAAGTTGGGTAACGCCAGTCCTCCTCCAACTCTACACCTCTGAAGCAGAGATTTACTGACCCTGGGTGCCTTTCCAGCCCATATGAATGAAGAGATGACCTGGTCAATGGACTTAAAAAAAAATTTTGGTAGAAACAAGGGAACACAATGAAAAAGATAAAGGAATTTAGGCAAACTGTTCATTTTCACTGCATTGATTCTCCCTATAAGTGTAAGGGGTAAACTACCCCACCTCTGGA
>JAODOY010004631.1:0-10837 GCA_025399855.1 Forbesichthys papilliferus
TCTCTGTAAGTCCTTCTTCTCCCATCGTACGTTCAATAGTCTCAGACCCCCCCCCCACACACACACACACACACACACACACATTCTGTCTCATCCCACGCGTTCCTCTCTCGCCTCCCTCTCCGCCTTCACCATAGCCAGCGCGCACGCACACACACACACACACACACACACACACCTTTTCCCCTAGAGAAGATTGATTGGCTAATCTAGCTGTTTACCCACAATGCCTATAGGCACAGAGGAGGGAGAGGGCAGTGTGAATAACATGAACACAGACCATAGATGTTGACCGTGAAGAGTGAAGCTGGGCTTTTATTTATTTATTTTTTATTCTTTTTCATTTTATTTACTCTTATTTGTTTCTGCCACCGTGGGAGGTCATGCAACGTCCATGCTACATTTTTACTACAAGTGTTTTTGCTTTAATTTAAGGTGTAGTCAGCGATTGTAAGATAATACACCCATTTGTCAAATTCTGCGAATATCTGCTCAGGGTCCGCTAGCTACACGTGTCTGTCTGGCTGAAACCAACGATCTTGTGTTTCTTTGAACCTCCGGTGTAAAAGCGTACAACGCCAAAGTGCTAAAACCTACAGTTCACAGAATGGCCACTTGAGGCTGTCTGAAAATGGGAGTCAATCCCTATAGACTCCAGTGTTAAAATGTCTGACTTTACAGCAAAAATAAACATGTTTGCAATACACTGATAAGTAGCCTACTGTAGGCTACCGGTACACATGTTCTCATCTTGTTTGAGTGGTTGGCGGGTCAATTCACAACTGAACTTTTAACGAAGAGGCTATTGTTTTCCTGTTTTCCTTAAGATAACATCGAAATTAGCATGTCTAATAAATCTGAGACATCTTCCTCATAGCGGCAACTGAGCGCTGCATCGAAAACAGTCAACCCCACACCATAATCCCCCCTCCACCAAACTTTACACTTGGCACAATGCAGTCAGGCAGGTACAGTTCTCCTGGCTACCGCCAAACTCAGACTCAGATTGTCCATGTGAAAGAGAACACGTCTCCAGTGCTCTAGTGTCCACTGGCGGCGTGCTTTACACCCCTGCATCCAACGCTTTGCTTAGCACTTGGTGATGTACGGCTTGGATGCAGCTGCTCGCCATGGAAACCCATTCCTCTACGGACTGTTCTTGAGATAATCTGACACACACACGCACAACGTTAAGAGGTCTGTAGCTATTGACTCTGCCGAAAGTTGTCAACTTCTGTGCACGGTGCGCCTCAGCATGCACTGACCCTGCTGATTGCTTGTCATAAAGTTTGCGAAGCCCACCCATTTAGATGGACGATATGATTGGTCAATTTGACTGTCATTTGAAATATGTGTCTCATTACGATGTCCTCTGGTGATTATGTCCTCTGGTGATACCCTCTACACTTCATACAATCTCAGAGCGGCATTAGCCTAGCAGACGAGAGGGTGTTTAATTTAGCCCTTCACATTCCAACACAAAATGAATAGACAGGTTTGAAGATAAAATGTTGTCAGAAACATTCTATGTAGATGTTGATTTTCAAATGATTAATGTATTAAATTAAAATAGATTAGTCTAAAACATAATTTACTGTCCTAGGCCTTCTGAGGGCCTAGAGGGCCCTGATGGTTCTCCACTGCTCTTTGGCTGTGTAAATGGAAACAAATTGGTGCAGACCGCACCACACAACACTATCCCAGCCTTGGCAATGCGTGTCCTGTGTGGGGAGGCGGAGCTTCTGAGGGAGCAGCCTATGGAGGTTTTTTTCTCAAGAATCCCTGACTCCACCTTTTTAATACAGGCTGGTCTTAAATGTTTTTCGGCTAAGGAGTATTTGGCTGATAAGGTCCCTGTACCGTGTTTCTATCCCATATTGTATAAATTATTTAGCTGCTGGGCCAACAATCATGTGTAGGGCATACAAGTCACCGTCTTCAACTTTTTCCTAGAGATAAATGTATTTTTGTGCTTTTTATCACTAGTTGAGCTAATGAAATAATGAATCAGCCCGCATTCAGCCTCATTTTGCACTTGTGATACAGTAGTATAGTGGGAATGATGTACATTGGGTTAGGTTAGCAGATTAGCATTGGTTTCAAGCGCATATTACCATAATACATCCATCCATCTTCACCCACTTATCTGTAGTCGGGTGGCGGGGGCAGCAGCTCCAGCAGGGGACCCCAAACCTCCCTTTCTCTAGCCACATTATCCAGCTCTGACTGGGGGATCCGAAGGCATATCCAGGCCAGTGTGGAGATATAATCTCTTCACCTAGTCCTGGGTCTTCCCTGAGGCCTCCTCCCAGCCGCACGTGCCTGGAACACCTCTGGAACACCGCGAAGGAGTAGCGGCTCTACTCCGAGTTCATCACGGATAGTTGAGCTTCTCACCCTATCTCTAAGGGAGATGCCAGCCACCCTCCTGAGAACCAATTTCGGCCGCTTGTACCCATGATCTAGTTCTTCCGGTCATGACCCACCCTTCATGACCATAGGTGAGGGTAGGAACAAAAATTGCCCGGAAGATCGAGAGCTTTGCCTTCCGGCTCAGCTCTCTTTTCATCACAACGGTGCGGTAAAGTGATTGCAATACCGCTCCGATTCTCCGGCCAATCTCCTGCTCCAATGTCCCTTCACTCGCAAACAAGACCCCGAGGTACTTGAACTCCTTCACTTGGGGTAAGGACTCATTCCATGCCCGGAGTAGGCACTCCATCGGTCTCCTGCTGAGAACCATGGCTTCAGATTTAGCATAATGCAGACAAATATGAAATGATCACACTCCTCCCCTTATCTCCCAGTGCATTTGTCTTTGGCTTGTCTTCCCTCTGGAGTGTTGGCTAAGTGGATGTTGTGTCTGCAGCATTTATTAGTGCCTTCATCGTGTGTGTGTGTGTGTGTGTGTGTGTGTGTGTGTGTGTGTTTAAATCCATCTGTCGTTCAGCAGGCCTACCTTGCCAGTAGATTTGGGGGAAAGAAAATATGCACGTATTTTTCCGTACACATATTTTTCCATGCATGTAATTGCACACGCACGCACGCATGCAAGCATGCCTGCCTGCGTGCGTGTGCAAGCTAGCTTGGCGTGCATTCTGTGTCGCGTGTGCATGTCCCTCTGTCAAAATGTGAGTCCCTCTGTCGCTGATGCACCGGTTCGGAGGCGCGTTCCGTTGCTCCATCACCACAGTCTCCCCTGCCTCCATGTTCTTTTTGAAGGCATCGCACCACACCCCTACCCCCCCTTCCCGCTTGCCCCTTGTGCTATAGTCAAAACTAGGAACATACAATCAACAAGCTCTTGCTCTCTATGTGTGTGTGTGTGTGTGTGTGTGTGTGTGTGGTACAAGGCACTAGGCAGAGGTCATTAATGTGTTGAGCGCCATCGACCTTTCCACAGGCTCCTGGTCAAAGCGTGTCTGGGTGAGCTGTATAAGGTGGGGAGTGTGGTAGGGTATCAACCCTGACCTGATGCATGCTGTTTATTAATTTAGTATTTCTTTTATTTTGGTCCTTTAACTAGCCACCAGTACAAATATGTACATCTTCACCTGCACTTACAGTGGTCAAATGGTCGGGTTCTGTTTTGTGTTTTGCTAAATGCTTGCTAAATGATTATCGCAACCACAAGACGCTAAAACTACTTTAAATATACATGTGTGCATTCATTAATTAATTCATTCATTGAACGGTGACTTATAGTCGTTACCTTTTGCGGTTTGTTTCCCCCCTCCAGAATGATATTCTGATAGCTCACTAATTGTTCATAATGTAGCTCTTTTAACTGACATTAACCATAGTGACAGCTTGTGGCATAGATGCAGACATGCCAATGCCTAACTTAATTGGAAATGTGGCAACACTCCATATGTATGCTAAATTTGCTTCTGTACTGGTAGAAAATATACATACAGTGTTATGTATGTTTGTGTTATGTATGTTTATGTATAATGCATACATTTTTTAAACCTTAACTCTAATACATAATTTAGTGCCAGTGGGTTTTACTAAAGGCTAAGTTTTCAAACCGTACGATTTAGCCGATGGCATGCACGCACATGCCAAACATAGCCCATTTTGGGAAATTTAATAATTTGCAATTTGTGGTTAGTAGTGGCGGTGTTGAGCAGCTAGCGTGATAGCAGCTAGCAGAGCCCATTAGCAGCTAGCGTATTAGCAGCTAGTGTATTAGTAGCTAACAGAAGGCATTAGCAGCTAGTGTATTAGCAACTAGCGAGGGCCATTAGCAGATAGCAAGGGCCATTAGCAGCTAGCATATTAGCAGCTAGCATATTAGCAGCTAGTGTATTAGCAGCTAGCGAGGGCCATTAGCAGCTAGCGTATTAGCAGCTAGCATATTAGCAGCTAGTGTATTAGCAGCTAGCGAGGGCCTTAAGCAGCTAGCGTATTAGCAGCTAGCGGCAGCCTGGGAGAATATTGCGAGTGATTTTTCGCGAACATCTTCTCTCCCTGTACGTCGTCTTAACGATCCTCTCTCTCTCGGAGCGGGGGATGCCAGGGGACACAGTGCAGATAGGACCTGTCTCCATGGCAACAGCTCCTGCAAGCTGCTGACACCCAACTTGGGGCGGGTTGGGGAGGAGGGGGTGAACGAGGAGAAAGGGGAGGTGAGGAAAGATACGGGGGTGGGAAGGGGGGGGGGGGGTCATGTAGGAGTGAAAAGTCTGAGAGAGAGAGAGAGAGAGAGAGATCTTCCCTGGGGAGTGAGTGGCCCGCTAGTGTTGCTAGCTGTATTAGCATAAAGCTGGGGGGAGGTGTGTGTGTGCGTGTGTGTGCGTGCACGTGCTCGATTGTGTGATTATTGTTTTTTGTGGAGAGATTTAATGTGCGCTCAGCTCACATGCAAAGAGGGAGGGGCGATGAGTTTAAAGTCAATGGGGGGGGGGGGGTTGTTACTGACTGCCTACGTCAGTGTGTGTGTGTGTGTGTGTGTGTGTGTGTGTGTGTGTGTGTGCGCGCTTTGCATGGGGAAGGGGCTCTAGGATGCGTCTCATTTCTCCCCTGGGTCCTAAACCCCGTCCCATTCTGCTCTAGTCTGGCAGCCTACGGGCTCTCTGTGCTGGAGGGCTTAATGTAATGTGTGTGTGTGTTGGCATGCTTATGTAAGCAGGGCGTGCAAGTCTGTCAACGCACATTGACAGGCATACAGTACAGTTACATCACTGTTACTCTGGCGGGCTGAATCATCCACGCAGGCTCCGAACCACAGATCCAGTCTTTGTCACGAAGGATGGACAGGCTACATGTCAGTAGTGACATCGTTTAGGACCAAGCGCTATTACAATTTGAGGGATTGAAGTAACAAATATGTACTGATAAAATGTTGGTGAGAGAAATTCTTGCAAATTGAGAAATAACTTAAGTGATTTGGTAATTTTATATCTACAATTTTTGTTATTTCCACTTTATTGCTTACAATTAAAATGCTTTATTAATTTCATTCATCGTTTGCAGCAAGCAATTTTTGTTTTGAGTTTGTGGCTATCAACTTGCGGGGCCTGACTGTTGATCATGAAGTTTAATTTTTTCTAAAATGTATTTTTATATTAGTTTATTTTATAATATATTATTTATTTTGTATGTAATGTCACTTTTATTAATGTGGGTGCTTATATCCCTGTAGTTGACAGACTTACTTTTCCCTTCCTATCTCGAGATTCAACATTGTATCAGTTCATTCTTGTCACTTTCACCCCTCATATTCTGACACTAGTGCCAAAGATGGTAGAATTAATAGAGTGCATTTCAATGGAACACTTTTGGTCTCGTAAGTGGGCGTGTCTCCAACGGCATGTTGCTGTGGAGGCTGTGCCCAGACAGCTAAATCTACCATGCATGGCCTGGAACAACAGTTTGCTGCAGAAATACCGGTGTGGCTTCAGGTTGTATCGTAGGTACTTGGGAATTAATGTTACACACTCAAAATATTCATTATGGGCCCCAGAGATAAATTATGGGCAATAGTGTGATGAAATCCGTGTACCTCCTTGGTTTGCATGGAACGCTGGGTCATTATGGACTGCATGAAGGGTAAAATGTACCTCCACCGTTCTACCCTTTCTGCTAGGGCTGTCGTTTAGAACTAGACACTATTCTGCTGCTCTTTTACACAGACCTCATGTGTGAATAGTGCTGTCATTTAGAACAAACCGCAGTCACTCCTGACCATAATCTAACCCCCCCCCCCCCTTCCCATGTTTTCCAATTTGCATATAAACCGTTGTGCTATAGAGCGCTCAGATTACAATAACAAACCTTAATGGATAATATAATTTCTTGGAGGTCATATGAAAATAACGACTTGAAGATACGTGACGATCTGCCTCATCCAAAGCTGCTTCGCAGGCATATGGGATGCCTGACTTTGTAGATCTGCATTGTTTTGCCTTAAACGTCAGTTGGTGTATATAAAGGCTGTATTTATTATAAATATTACAATTACAATGTAAGAAAATACAAGGTATAGTAAAAAATGTCACCCCAACACAAATGTGGGCCAACTGCAACATCTGAGTTAACCTTTTCATGAGGGAATTGTACAAAACAACAATCTCATTATATGAATTACATCGTCAAAGGTAGTCAGTCATTCTGGAGAAAGCTCTGCTCCACAAAGTGGAAATGCATTGCAAAGGCTAGGATATTGTTTGGTGCGGTCTGCACCACTTTGTGTTCTTATTTACTGAACCAGGGCTTCTAAGTACTATTTCCTTTCAGCACGCCCACAGAAGTGGCATCTAGCAGACTGTAAGCTACTGTAGTCTTCAGATAGACTGCCACGCTAATTGCTGTTGGGTAAATGTTGGTAGGCTACTGTTGTCAATATGGACATGCCACATGCTGTAAGAACAGTACTATTATCCATAACTCATTCATTGAGTTTGCCTAACTTTATGGAAACTACAAGCAGCAAAGAAGCATAATTGCTTCAGATGTATCTGCATGATGACACCGGGATGAAGTAACTTGATGCTGACATGCCACTTATTGGACAGTAAATACTATAATATGAATAGTTTTACATTTACAGTGCCCGCTGTTTTGCTCGAGCTACTGTAGTAGCTGTTTATGATGTGATGCTGATATCACATGTCAATAGGGACATGCTACACATTGTTAGAACAGATTATCCACATTTCAATCGTTCAGTTCGCTTGAGAAACTACAGCATCAAAGTAACAGGCGATACCAATTGGCCTATGTAAACAAAGTGTGTGGGGGAAAGGGGGGGATAGTTCTCTGCGATTGCTGGTGTAGACACGTCCACCTATGAGCCCCCTAGAGCAAGGGTTCTTAAACTTTTTCATTCCAGGACCCGAATAGTAAATCCTCAGATTTCCAGAGACCCATGCTCATACAAACGTTCACTTTCAGGGGAACACTAAAACAGATTAATTTTAGTTTGCTCTGCTTACAGTCTTCAAGTTAATTTATTTCAATTCTACCTTGTTACCATGGGGTGGAGAGGTTTCTCCTTTCTACATATTTACTTATGACAGTGGATCATTGTAATGCCTAAGACGATTAATAATTAAATATTCTTGCTCGATGTTGCTTTTGATTTTATTTGGGTATGCTGTTGAACAGATGTGGTTTAAATTATTTCCGTTAAAAGTACAGTAACACATTTTCAGTCTGAACTGAAATACAATGATTACATCGCACACATGTATTATCGTTATCCATATGCCTAAAACACAGCATTTAGAGGTTCTTTCAATTTTACATTTTTGTACCTTAGCTGCGTTTTTCCAGGCTTCTAAAAATGCCAGCAATGCGACGTGGCGCTGAGCGTTTTTTCCACGCCGGGTGCTGAGGGCCTAAACTTTTTTAAAATTATTTAAGAATGTTCAACTTTGGGGGAAACGCCGCGTCCATCACTGTCACTGTTTCCCCAGCCGTCCAATCGCAGTGGTGAAGGGGCGGGACAAATACTACGAGCAACTGTCACATCCTACTTCTTGCACACAACAGCAACAATGGAGAAGTTGATAGTCAGGGGTATAAGAAAATATCCATGCACCTGAGTATCGCGATATTACGTTTCACGACGCTGGATTGACCCTCTGTCAGACCGACACGAACGAACATCCGTCCGTCTGTTTCGGTCTGAGATGCTTCATTCTGCCACCTAGTGGCAGAAGGTCATGCGGCGTTGCTCGAACCACAAGGTGAACCAAATGTGTGTGTGTGTGTTGCAGAGTGCCGCAGCAGCCCCCAGTCCCGTCATGGGCAACATGCCCCCCAATGACGGCATGCCCGGCGGCCCCATGCCCCCCGGCTTCTTCCAGGTAAGACCCCTGATGCGCACGCACACTGTCTCCCCGCCCCCCCTCCCAACACAGCCTTTTTCTAGGTAAGACGTCAGACTGGATATCCTACCAAATGCATGGCCTCGTATAATGCGGACATGGAAGAGCACTATTGCTCTAGCTTAGGGATGGCACGATCCAGTTTTTCAGTCCCGATACCGATACTAACACTTGATACGAGTACCTATCCGATTCCAGTGTTAAATTAACTTTTAAGGTAATTTGCAAAAACTATTTTAGTACTAGGATGCATTTTAGAAACCTGTTGCTGATAGTGTGGCCTGGGTAGGTTAGACATAGCTGATGCTTGACAGTAAAATTAATTTAATTAATTTAATTGGAGTCCTCTCTAGTGGGTCTCTAAATAGACTATCCTCTCTAGGTGGGACTCTTAATAGGTTTGTCCTCTCTAGGTGGGTCTCTAAATAGATTAGTCCTCTCTAGGTGGGTCTCTAATAGATCAGTCCTCTCTAGGTGGGTCTCTAAATGGGTTAGTCCTCTCTAGGTGGGTCTCTAACTAGATTAGTCCTCTCTAGGTGGGTCTCTAAATAGATTAGTCCTCTCTAGGTGGGTCTCTAAATAGATTAGTCCTCTCTAGGTGGGTCTCTAATAGGTTAGTCCTCTCTAGGTGGGTCTCTAATAGGTTAGTCCTCTCTAGGAGGGTCTCTTAATCGGTATCTCCGCCACGCAGAGTGCATACGTGGGCCTTAAGACTCCTGTTGAGCTGACATTGTACCTTTTTTTTTTAATGTGGTATTGGTTTCTTAAATAGGTTGTAGCTGGACCAAAACATTCACTGTATTTATAATGTATGCCGTAGTAGATGTATGAATCAGTTTTCACTCTTGCTTGTTTTGCATCCATCCTTCCATTTTGGACGTGTAGCATTAACCTCTGCTCAGGTGAAGTCTCATCAACACTGTTGATTGGTTCATTACATTACACACACACACACACACACACACACTCTCTGTTCAGGTTAGCTTTATTAATACACACTCTTGTGTATTGGGGATATAATAGACTCCAGATCTCCGGGAAGCAGCCAGCTTGAAGGACCAGCTCAGGAGTGCTGTTCTTTAGCATCTTTCCCAGAATGGAAAATGGAATCTTCACTTCATTCAGTTTTTGATAGTAATATTTTCCTTTCTTTTGTTTTAGAATCTGTTTGTATTCCCTCAGGCTTTCGGCATAATTCTGACGCAGGTCTGCGTTTTGTGGTTGATGGTGTTTTTGGTTGGACAGGTTTCTTCATTTTTTCAATCAAACCACTCTTCCTTTTTTGAGGCTTGTGTTTTGCCTTAGAATTATTTTTTAGTAAGACCTGCTTTATTAGCTTTATTAATAATTTCTGTTACAGCTTTATTTATTCCAGATTGATTTGTTTGAAATTTAGCTGAGAGAAAATCTTTAATTATTTGTGTAATTTCAGGAGAGGTGGTGATATTTCTAATGTAATGTCACTGTCAGGAGCCCATCTGTATGAGGGGTGTATGTTGAACATTTTGCATGGCTCAGGTTCTTTTTTTGTTTGTTGTCCAACTGATTTTAGATACACATTTATCTGACAGTGGTCTGTTAGTGGTGTCTGTTGTCTGACAGTGAATGCGCTGATGGAGGAGGGGTCCATGTCAGTGATGGCATATTCAACCACACTAGTCCCAGGAGCTGAACAATACCCTCCCCAAAGACCCTCTGGTCCTACCGTTAAGCATGTACAGGCCTAAGGAGTGAGATGTGCTAGCTCTTTACCCATTTTGTTGACAATACGGTCGGGATTGTTTCTCTGAGGAGTGGTGTGGGGTTTGGTATGGGGGATGCTGTCTAAATATGTGACTGTTGCCAGTAGTATCTATTATATCAGGCTCATGTCCTGATGATTCTCATGTTTCTAGCAGTATGACAACGTCATGACCTTCTATACATGAGGTAAACGCTCCAAAGACTGACTGACTGTCTGTCTGTCTGTCTGTCTCGCTCTCCCCCCCCATCCCTGCTGTTTGATACATTGATTCATCCATCATCTGTCTCTGCCTTACCTGTCCCAACACTGTAAAGGGGAAGCTTTAAGCATGGGAGATGGCTTCCTGAAGAACACACACACACACACACACACAGGGAGGAGATGACTGGCTGAAGAGCAAGGCAGTGAAAGACATGGTCCGCATGCACACACACACACACAGTCTAGCAGGCAGCGGGTGGCTCTGTGATGGACAGCACTGGCATTTGGCAGGAGACACGATAAGGTGATGGAGAGAGAGTGGGGGGGGGAGACTGACACGAGAGGGAGGGAGGGAAACAGTAGGATGTGAGTGTTGGGAAGATGAGGTCCAGGACTGTAGCCCCATGTTTTGGCTCTTTTCCATTGCTGGTACCAGCTCTACTCGCCTCTGCACGGGTCTTTTTCCATTGCAGATAGTACCCACTCAGTTGTACCAGGTCGCCATAGCGACGGCGCTGTTTGAACCACCCCTGCAGTAGATCGGTAATCATTAAAA
>JAODOY010004632.1:0-10837 GCA_025399855.1 Forbesichthys papilliferus
GTATGGGGTGAGGGGGTCCCTTTTAAGGGCAATCCAATCCCTGTACGCCCAAAGCGTGAGCTGTGTACGGATTCTCGACAGTAAATCGGACATGTCTCAGGTGGGAGTTGGTCTACGCCAGGGCTGCGTTTTTTCACCAATCTTGTTTGTGATATTCATGGATAGGATATCGAGGTGTAGTCGTGGTGGGGAGGGGTTGCGGTTTGGTGATCTATGGATCTCATCACTGCTTTTTGCTTTTTGATGGTCCTAATGGCATCATCGGTCTGTGACTTCTAGCACTCACTGGATCGGTTTGCAGCCGAGTGTGAAGAGGCTGGGATGAGGATTAGTACCGCAAAATCTGATGCCATGGTTCTCTGCAGGAAACCGATGGAGTGCCTACTCCGGGTAGGGAATGAGCCCTTACCCCAAGGGAAGGAGTTCAAAACGAGTTGCTCGTGAAAGGGAAGTTTGGGGTCCCTTGCTAAAGCTGCTGCCCCCGCGACCCGACTCCAGATAAGCGGGAGAAGATGGATAGATGGAGAGGAGGAACAATTTATAGCAACTTGTTTGTTTTTACACTGACTGAATTGCTACATGATCTGAAAACGATTCAAAATGGTACAATATTGTTATTAAACAGTGAAGTCTTATCATTTAAAAATTACTGACTGACTGTGTTTTTATATAAGACTTAGGGAAAAAGGTTATTTCACTATTTTACAGGTTTATTATCTTATTTTGAGAAATACAGAACAAGCCTTTGTTTATTTACAGTAAATGTTCAATTTTAATCAGTGTTTTTTTTTACAGTTCAGACAGCGCTGTGTCCTAGACTTTACACAAGTAAATGTTGGCTCTGCAAGACGAGTAATAATGAACTGTTTTAATGTATATTTATAGTATAGTATAGGTATAGTATAGTATAGGTATAGTTTTCTTTTTGATTGTATTGTTTAGAAATATTGTAAACAAAAGGTCAAAATTATTATTAGGTTTTGGGTGAAATGCTACGCTATGTAGGCTCTTGTGAGACAAGGAGAGGGTACCCATTTCTGACTTGAGATAGCCACACTGTCTTCTGCATTCTTGATCAGTCGGTAAACTATGAAAATACAATATTTGTAATATTCAGTAAACCCAGGAACACTGAAGTACTACACTGACTATATCCCCTTGCAGTCTCTATTTAGGATTGAAGTTTCCTACCGAGCATTATATCAGAGGTAAATGACTGCCATGGTACCTAGGCTAGAGCTGCCTCTCCACACACACACACACACACACACACACACACACACACACACACACACACACACACCCACAGACTCTCACTCACTAATGCCCGCATAAAAGCAGATGATAACCAATATGAATATAATCAAAACTAATATGCCTTGGAAATCAAATTTCCCGGGGGTTCATTTTACTCTGCAGGGCCTGGCACCTCATCAGGTGTCCGGCTAATCAAGACTCCGGTGGACAGACTAGGTCCAGCAGATATCCCCAGCTCAGACTTGATCAAGGCCAAATGCACACAAGCCCATTAGAGCTCCAATAGAACAGGCTTATTGCACCCAGGTCATTACTTGCTGAAATCAATGACGAGTATCTCCACCAATACGTTTCTCTCTCTTGGCCTAACCTCTCCCCTTGCTATTAAACTCCTGGTGACAGCGTGGTGTCTCATCACCGTAAACTAATAGTACAATCCCCTACAGCGGGTTGCAGTATCAAACAGGGAGTAGTTACATTCATGTGGAATTCATTACTGTTTGTTCAAGCCTTCTGACAACACGCAATATCGTACAAGTCGCTGAGGCACAGCCAAATGGGTTAGCTCTGGTCGAGTTAAAGTGTACAGTGTTAAAATGGTAGTGTGTAAGATCTTGCATTACAAGAGTGATTTTAAGGAAAACACTTGAGTACAAGATTACTCATACTACTGACCTTTCAGGCATGTGATGCTGCAACATACATGCATTTATGATCATCTGTGGGTGATTTGTATGGCTTATTAAAAGAAAGGTTAAAGGCAATGTAGTTTTCATATGTAGTTTAGTGTAGTGTCTTTCAAATAACTAATACACTGTCCTACTGTATATAACTAAATATTCAATTAAAATATATTAGGCTATTAATATTATGATGATTGCATTTCATCAGAATTATTATCAGTATCAAAATATACAGAATCAGATTAAAACCTTCCTAATCAAATATAACAAAGATTAATTGTATACTAATAAATGAAATCAATGTACATTCTGTGAAAGAACCGAAAGCACATTTCCATATTGGCAGTCTTTTCATGGCGATCAGAAACGTAACTTGCTGCCGAAAAGCTCTAGTCATAATCCCATCACAATCCTGTGAGCACTATAGCAGTATGCATTTATTATCTGGTCAAGGACATGAACGACACCATCCAAGGATTAGGCCATTCTGTATCACTAGGTCACTCTCCAATAGCTTTAGGCGTGTCACGCATCAAGGACTGTCAGCTAGGAGAGAGAGCTGCAGGTAGAGGCCTAATGCACAATAGTCATGCGGTGAATGGACATACTATGCAAACATGTAGGTCCAAACAATAGAGTGCGGCCCTTTGAAAACCCCATACTTTTGTTTTGACAAAGGGAGGATACGTTTATTTTTCCACCAGTTAGGAGCATAGGCCTGCACACAGGACAGAACCGGTATGCTGTTTGGTCTAAGATGGCCTTTGAAAAAGACATATCATTTGTATCTGTTTAGTGTACCGCCTGTTTACTCCTTACTGAACATGTATTTGGGTACATGCGTAGTGTATAGTTGAACAACATGCCATGGGGAATGAAGAAGCCGCATGTACGTTTAATACACACTACTGTGAGCTGTGGTTGTGATGTGTCAGTGTAGGTCCTAGTGAGAAGGCTGTTACAGTACCTGTAGTGTTGGCAGTTTACAGTACAACTACATTTACCCTCATCTTGATTTTTGTCTGTCTCCTTGTCTTCACTTGCTCATATTCTGTCTGTCTGTCTGTCTGTCTAATACAATAGGCAACATTTAATAATCTCAATAAACACTTACATTAATCTATACTGATCTCTATTTTAGGCTTTGTGCCCATCTCATCATCTGCCCTCTCTCTCTCTCTCTCTCTCTCTCGCTCTCTCCTCCCCTCTCATCCCTTCATCTCTTCTTGCGCTGGGATGTGGTAACCATAGCAACATGGGCCTTTTCCGGTGGAGTGGTGCTCAGGCTAAATGGCCAGAGTAAAAGTGTAGCCGAGTGCGTGATCGTGTGTGTGCCTTTTTATGTGTGTGTCTGTGGGTGTGTGTGTGCCTGCGCTTGCATCAGGGACATTCACAAGCACAGGCATGCCTCTATTACTGCGGGGGATTGGGTACTTACAGTACACGAGAGAGTCACCGTTATTATGCTGCGGGGGAAAGAGGTGCTCAGAGCATTGTCAGGTCACATAGGTTGTACTGCAATGACCTAGAATGTAGTCTATTACTGCCTGGCCGAACGCACAGCACTGCCTCTACTCTGCACAGAGCTCTTCACTTCCCTTTTAACTAATGAATTATCTCTCCTCTCACATGTTACGCTTGCTGGAACACTGTGAGGTAACTATAGCAATACCTCGGCTTCAAATGCACTAAAATGTTTTTGTGGTTACTATAGAGACATTTAACACGAAGCGTTTTATGTTGAGACACATCAGTGCATCTTTTCCTTCTTTATGTATTGTTCTCTCAAGAACTTCTCCTTTGGGAATGGAAGTTTCACTACATCTGTTATCCACTATAAAGCCTGAATAAGGTATACAGGAATTGTGAAGAATTCTTATTCACAAAATAAATAATTAGATTATATGCTTAGCATTTAAATGGAGCAGTCATGATTTGATGCTTAGTGGCACATTACAGCAATCACTCTATCACATGTTGAAATAAATAAATATGAGACATTAGAGATTTATTAACATGGTCAGGGGTTATGCAGGTGATTTGGGTGCCTCTTTCCCTCTATCGCTCTTTCTCTCTATTTCTCTCTCTCTCACATACACACACCCACACATGCGTTTAAAGTCATTCTAACTCTTATCTACATATATTTCCCATTCTTACTTTGACATTGTCAGCCATCTCCCTCTTTGTCTCTAACACATGTTTACAAATGCACAAGCAAATGGGTGGCAAGACCTCTGTGCCATTTTCAGCCAGTAGGTGGGAGTATAACTCTATGAGTGAGCCTCGATTGGGCCTCTGCATGGCAACTCTATGTGACTCTCGTGACAGCCAGCATACAATTAAGGCTGAATGACCCTCAGTCAAACAATTCATATATAGGAGACTGTCCGACACTGTCCCACCATTTTATTCAGAGGACCCACGCAA
Organism: Forbesichthys papilliferus; assembly: GCA_025399855.1. Classification (NCBI taxonomy): domain Eukaryota; kingdom Metazoa; phylum Chordata; class Actinopteri; order Percopsiformes; family Amblyopsidae; genus Forbesichthys; species Forbesichthys papilliferus. Next base: position 4,371 of record JAODOY010004632.1, read on the forward strand.
ACGTTCTATTTATAATGTGATTGACAGCACAGTTACACTCCAGTTTGTTCACTCAAGTCTGTGCTTTCGTGCTCCACTGTCCATGGTGGTCTCCGTGGTAATAATGGCAGGCACGCATGTGCGTTATTGTTGACAGAGAACACAGTCCTCAGAGGGAAGCGAGTGCCTCATTCCAATCAACAGGATGTGCCGGGTGCCAGTCTGAATCACATCAACACAAGCCACAATAACAGAACATTTAGGTGTGTCCTTAGGGGGACTTCGGTTTGCCTTGTAAAAACTAATAACAGGCAGAAGTGTACAAAACTAATTATAGCCATGCTACGTATGCAAACTGTTACCAATGTTGTCAAAATGAATACGAGAAACTTAATGAATGTGCTGGCTACAGGCTACTGCAAAATTGTATGTATTTGTGTTTTTGTGTGTTGTCTTTTTTTTGTTTGTTAAATGTTTAAGACTGCGTACGTGTGCGTGCATGTGTGTATGTGTAAGTGCACTGAATGCATTGAATGTTTATCATGTGGCACAGCCCACAAAGCCATCAGCAAAACCAAACGACGGACTACAGTAGTATTCTTTGTCACTTGGTCAACACAGTCTCCATCCCTTCTCTCTTTCTTTCTCTCTCCATCTCCCTTGTTCATGCAATTTCTCTTTCCCTTTCATGGCTCCATCCCGGATAGTTTGAATGACAGTTGCAATTTCCTGTTAAATCTCTAGAATCCTCTCAAGCTGTCATTAAACCCTCCCCTTCGTTTAGAGAGGGATTGGGGTTTGGGGACAGGGTGAGCTAAAAGAGTGAACATTCCCTCACTCACTCACAAACGCACACACACACACACACACGCCTCAAAGTCTTTATAATTACTAATAAGGTAATAAGCTATGACACTGTGCTAATATAGGGTCTATGAGACAAATGGGAACATAGTGTGAGACTGAATTAGTGCCTCTGCATAGCTGTATCAGTGTTGTCGCCACATTTGGACTATTAGAAGCACCCCCAATCTGTACATATTGTATACAAACTTGATGTCAATTTGATTTACAAACACACACGCACAAACCTCTTATGAGTCATATTTGCAATCAGCATGAGCCATATTCAATTAACGACGGTCCCTCCCCTCCTGCAAAATAAATGACACAAATCCATATGTATCCATGTAATCCATGGGTGTGTTTTGTAATGATTTAATGACGAGGGATTTACACGGCGCGCACCATCGCTGCATCGCAGTTGACCCACTCAATTAATCCGACATTCAACCGCAGAATAGCCACATCAAAAGCTGGAGAGAGAGGGGTGGGGAGTTTGTGGGTGTGGGGGAGGCACACACACACACACACCAACACAGGCAACCGTTTTATCCTTCAAGTCTCCCTCATCTCAACTGTTACATTGCAAAAGAAAGTAAATAATATGAGGGGGCGCTAATGTTAGCTTAGTCATTAGAGAAGGCTGTGATTAGATGGAGATGGCAGAGCCTTGGCTGCACACACCTTACTTAAATCAAACTCTTTTCTGCTGTTCTAGTGCTTTTGGTTTACAGAATACAGACTACATTTCAATATTAATAACAACATCACTGCATCACTTTTAGGTCTATAAAGACGCATGGTAAACACAGGTGTAGAGAGCTGTGAGAACTATTGGTACAACAACACAAGCATCAAAGTCTCAGGATGCTGTTTTATCATTTCCTGATGAAGGTACAATTACAACATGCTTCTTATTTTGGTTTGTTACGGCTGTGTGAGACATATACGCCCACATGTACTGTCTACAGTATGGAGTTGTTTCGAGGTCCATTAACTACTATCTATGGACATTGGGACTGCATGTAAACATAGTGGAATGCTGTTGTGCTATGTAAATTGTGACACTGTCCTATTTGGATTCACAATGAATAACTATGAAAGAGGAACCTTCCTACATATTTTGTACATTTTATTTTAATGTCTCCCATCTCTCACAAGCCCGTTGTCCTTCCTCACCTTTTATCTCCTGTCTTTACTGTGCCGCCAGCCAACCGTCTCTCCAGTGGCACGGAGAGAGGGAGGCAGCTAATAATCCATACTTAACAATAACGCTGGTTAATAAATAAGGGAATTGGAGCATTCCATGCACCTAGGTCCAATTACCCCTTAAGCCGGCGCATTGCTCAGGCTCAAGCGATCAGCCTCATTCTCTCCGAGCATGACTATAAGAGGCAACCTTGGGACAAAGTGGACCTCAGATTGACCTATGCTGTGTACCAACCACGAGCAGGGCACGTGCCCTGGTATCTGCAGTGTGATTTTATACATGCCAAGCTGTTTGTTGTTTGCTTCTCAACATCAGTAGGCTGCAAATGTGTCCTCTTGACAACAGACTATAGTGAACCTTTATCTCTTAGCATATGCAACTCACAACGCTGAAGGAAATAAAGTCTGACAGGCAGAATTAAGTAGGGGCCTTACGATATAAAACAGACTAACAGACTGGCTAGCTAAACAGAAGTACTTGAAAGGTGTTGACAGAAACACTAGAAGGGGAGTTTTTGGCCCTGAACTGTTAGGAGCAATCAGCGAGTCCATATTGGATTAATTAAGTCTCTTAACGAGCTTGGCTAATGAGGTTCCAGCAACAGAAGCCCTCCCTACCAACACAGGAGAAAGTCAGGTTTCTCAGGCACACAACATCACCACCAGTTTCCTCTTCTTCATTTGAGAGAGTGACACTTGAACTTGGTAGTGGATTTCTCTCCCCTTGACTCATTAGGGTTAAGGGTCAAGCTGTCCCTCACAGCCTCACTCTTCAGCCCTGTCAGTAAACCCCCCTCCCCCCACCCAATGTGACCTTGCTCGGTCAGTGGTGCCCGGTGAATCACAAACTAAAGGCTGAGCAGAGACAGACTGGCAGCTGTCCAGGTCAGAGTTGAAGCTGATGTTTCGTTAAATTCATCTCTTACTTGCTACACCCTTTTTCTTTACTGTTCCCAGCACATCTGTTTATGAGGTCTTTTTCTGGATGCCGGGGGCCCCCCATCTGTGAAATTCAGAGTCGACAGAGAAAAGACCATAACTAAACCAAGTTTATCACCAACTGTGTCATTTGGAAAGGATGCATTGTTTAGAGGTGGCCGGTGACATTTAGTACATATAAAATCAGGAAGCCCGAATTTCAAAGGCCTTGTAATTGCCTGTGCATGAGCTCCACAACGCATCACTCACAAGGGAACGGCAAAGAGCTTACAAGTAACACTTTACAGAACAGTTCCTGAACTAATTATTTACTAGCTGCTGACTTTGCGAGAATAAGTCATATGAGAGCATATTAACGATATAGGACCAATTTAAGTTCCGTATGAATCACAATTACATAATGAATAGTTTGTCATTAGGTAAAGGCCAAATAATTACAACAATATAACTTTCCAAACACATATTTGTTAAGTTTTGACAAGGCATGCCACTAAATAAGTCATCGTGATGAGAAATGGATGTGGTAAATCCACGTCAGATATTTTATTATTATTGATTATTTCAACTCGGAAGCCAATCAAATGTCATGGCATTGCTCATGAATTTCTGTTGATTGGGTAATTATTGAAATTTAAATTGATTCATTCATACTAGCCTGCTTTTTCTCCTGTTTAGTACAGTACAGTCATTTGTAATGGCACAGTGTCGTTGTTCCTCAACGTCTGGAACTCCCCTTGGGGTTTAAACAAGTGTTACAAAAACCATTGTGCTCAGATGTGTTTAAAAGGAGAAAACATGAGCTATGGAGGGAAGTTAGAGTTAGACAAAATAGTGCAACGCTACTAGTGCATATAGGACCTGCACTGCCTCACATTTGAAGGGACTAGCTTGCAAAAACGAAGGGATTCAAAATGAGAATTGTTTCCACTGCTCCATCCCATCAATCTGTAGTAATTTAAATCCCCCCCCCCCCTCCAGATGAAAAAAAGCCTATGTTAGATGAAGAAGAACATCACAGTAAGGAAAGATGGGAAGTGCTGAAGGGGGATGCGGGGTGTGTGGGTGTAGATAAATGTGAGAGCCACCGTGCATGAAATTAAAAAGATACCACCCCAAAATACTCTGCTTACAATGCTTTATGGTGTTCTGTCCCAGAACTCACACACCATCTCTCTCTTTCTCTCTTCTCCTCTCTTTTCTCCCTCTGATTCTGGATTTTCACCCACCTCCACCCCTGGTGTTATAAGAAGCCTGGGTCTTGGACAGACAGAGGAGAGCCAGATGTTAGATGCTAGACCTTTCAAGCTGATGAGACCCCACATCTACTCTCTGCTGCCGTTTCCTTCGCCTCCATCAATGCCCAGAATCACTAATCTAGAATATTCATCTTGTTTCTTATGAAATTATCAGTAGTTGTTCTGGAACCCTTCAACCGACCTCCTGCCCCCACCTAAACCACGTGTGGGTGTCAACATCCTGCCTTGCATTGCCATCGCAAGGCGCCAGGTGTGTACTCCCAAAAGATATCCCATCTCTCTGCAGGCCAACATAACAAGAGACAGAAAGAGAAGAAAAACAAATACACGGGCGTCATCTTTCTGGGACCAGAACGCAGCCTCCACACAGCCTATGACCATATTGAGCATGTACAAGTCCCTGCTTCTGGCGGGGCTGGCACCATGTTCAACAACAGCGCTGCTGACTCCGTCTGAGGAGGGAGCTGTCATCCTCGTCAGAGGGAGCCTTTGATTAAGCGCCGGGGAAGTGAGTTTCCAGCTAGGCGGATTCAGGGGTGAGAGGAGGGTTTTTTGAAAACATGACGAAACCAGAATATCTTTTTCAAACTCCACCTGAAGCGCAGCGGAACCAACTCATTCAACCGATCACACGCAGACTCCCACCTGAGCAGAGAGGGCAGACCGAAATCAATGCTTCATAAGTAATTTACATTCTGAAGAGTGTGCTGGCAAATCAGAGGCGTCTGGTGCATCAGTACCAGGGGATATAGTAGATTACAACCCTAAAACCAAAGCCGTAGTGATAAAGCATATTGCATCCAAACTGCAATAACAGTAGAGAGACGGACAACTATTATCTGTGGAATCTATAGAAGAAAACCCAGCCAAAGAAGCGCAACAAATACCTAGCAAAACAAACAAGGTTGTCCAGACGGCTCCCCTTAAGGTGATAAGGAAAGAGCCAAATCCAAAATGTCATGTGTCAAAGTTGGGCACTACAGACTTCCATCCTGAGATGAAGTGGTTCCCAGTGGAAGTTCAGGAGGGGGACAGGCATGTGGCCGATCGATGGCCACATAGGGTATGAGGCATGGGGCCACCTTGTATAATAAATCTATCTCGTCAGGCAATATGAAGTATGCTCATGCCACACCTTGCTATGATGTATATGAGTGTGCAGGCTTAAAGCCCAGGCACATGGATTGATTAAATGGATTCTGAGTGTGTGCCTGTGTGTGTGTGTGTGTGTGTGTGTGTGTGTGTGTGTGTGTGTGTGTGGGAGATGGTAATGCTCCTACACACACACACACACACTGAGAGGACTTGTCTGTTTGACTGAAAGGTTCAGGCTGTTGGGGCTGAAATCACGTCTCTCTCTAAAATTGAAAACATCCTTAACTCAGGGGACCTCTTCTTCCCACCCACCCTCTCCCAATATTCCACTCATCGCTTTTGTTGCATGAAGGGAGGTGTGGGGGTGGGTGGGTAAGGGAGGGGGGTCTGTATCTCCAGACAGCATGACGCCCACTGGGAGCTGTTGTCTGGACGGGGATTTAATTTTCTCCCGTGGTCTTCTAGGTCTCTATTGACCATGTCCACAGAAGGAAATACACACAAACACACATACTCACTCACTGGCAGGACCTCTTTGTAAATGCTGTATATCTCTTTGCCCATGGGTAAGGTATTGGTGTGCACGATTGGAATCTTGCAATTGATTGGAATCTTGCAATTGCAAATGATGCCATGTTAAAGCCTGTTGTTTTCGCCAGGGCATTTCCTATGCAGTGCATACTTAATAGTTGAGCAGTAATAAGTCCCTCTGCTACGTTTCACACTTCTAGTCTGGGACTAGACTCCTGATGCCCTGCACACCTGCACTCAATTCACATGTTTCTGAATATTGATTGAGTCAGGCATCATCCTAGCCTCCTTTACTGCACCTCCAAACTTGGACAGCCTCTTACAGTTTTTTTCAATCACTAACAAGCGTTTACCCATACTTCAGATACTTTTTCTTAACTCTTAACACAGACTCACACCTACAAAACACAATTGGCCAAATGGATACTTTTCTTCTCAAAAACACATTTTGTTAAATATATACTAACTCTTCATTTCAAAATAGAACACAACTTTCTCTGCACACACTAACTTTACCAAAACACTGGAAATCTGACTAAAAATTAAATTATTCTGTCAAAGAATAACACTTGTTTTCACTTCACAAGGTACATGCAGTCAATCAAAGTACACCAG